>JAIUJO010001160.1:0-7500 GCA_023846275.1 Vanilla planifolia
TCTACTTCTTCATCATAACCTTCTTCTTTTTCTTCTTATTCTTCTTCTTTTTCTTCTTATTTTTCTTTTTCTTCTGCTTCTGCTTTTTCTAATTCATCTTCTTCATCATCTTTTCCAACTTCCTCTTCTTCTTTTTCTTCTTCTGGTTGTTCTTCTTTTTCTTCCTCTTCTTCTTCTTCTTCTTCAACCTTTTCTTTTCTTCATTATCTTCTTCTTCATCTTCTTCTACTTTTTTTCTTCATTTTCTTCTTCTTCTTCTTCTTCTTCTTCTTCACTCTTCGACTTCTTCTTTTTCTATTTCTTGTTCTTCTTCATTTTTTTTCTTCTTCTTCGTTTTTATCTTCTTTTCTCTATTCTTCTTCTTCCTCTTCTTCTTCTTCTTCTTCTTCTTCTTCTACTACTACTATACTACTTCTTCTTATTCTTCTTCTTCTTGTTCTTCATTTTCTTCTTCTTCCTTCTTCTTCTTCTTCTTCTTCTTCTTCTTCTTTCTTGTCCTCCTCCTCCACTTCCTCTTCTTCTTCTTCTTCTTCTTCTTTTAATTCAACTTCTACTTTTTGTCCTTCTTCTTCTTTATTATCTTTTCTACTTCTACTTCTTCTTCTTCAACTTATTCTTCTTTTTCTTATACTTCAACCTTTTCTTCTTCTTCTTCGTCTTTTTCTACGTGTTCTTTTTCTTTTTCTTCTTCTTCTTCTTATTCTTCTTCTTCTACTGCTTCTTCTTCTTCTTCATCTTCTTCTACTTCTACTTCTACTTCTGCTTCTGCTACTACTACTTTCTTCTTTTCCTTCTTCTTCTTCTTCTTCTTCTCCTTCTTCTTCTCTTTATTCTTCATCTTCTTCTTCATCTCTTCTTCTTCTTCTTCTTCTTCTTCTTCTTCTATCTAGTTTCTTCTCTTTCTTTCTTCTTCTTCCTCCTCCTCTTTTCTTACTTTTACTTCTTCTTCTTCTGCTTGTTCTTGTTTACCTTCTTCTTCTTCTTCTTCTACTTTTTCTTCTTCTTCTTCTTTTTCTTCTACTTCAAGTTTTTATTTTTCTTCTTTTTCTTCTTTTTTTTCTTCTTCTTCTTTTGCTTCTAATTATTATTGCTATTATTATTATTGTTGTTATTATTATTATTATTATTGTTATTATTGTTATTGTTATTATTATTCTTTTCTTCTTCTTCAACTTCTTCTTTTTCATCTTCTTCTTCTTCTACTTCTTCATAATCTTCTTCTTCTGCTTTTTCTCGTTCTTCTTCATCTTCTTCACCTTTTTCTACTGCTTGTTCTTCTTCTTCTTCTTCTTCTGCTTGTTCTTCTTTTACTTCCTCTTCTTCTACTTCTTCTTCCAATTTTCCTTTTTTTTCTTTTTTTTCTTCTTCTTCTTTTCCTACTTCTTCCTTTTCTTCTTCTTCTTCTTCTTTGCATATTCTTCTTCTTCTTTGCATATTCTTCTTCTTCTTTTTCATTGTCTTCTTCTTCTTCAACGACTTCTTATTCTTCTTCTTCTCCTTCTTCTTCTGTTTATTATTCTACTTCTTCTTCTTCCTCTTCTTCTTCTTCTTCTCCTTCTACTTCTTCTTCTTCTTCATCTTCTTCTACTACTTCTTTTTCTTCTTCATCTTCTTCTTCTTCCCCCTCCTCCTCCTCCACTTCTTCATCATCTTGATCTTCTTCTACTTCTTTTAATTCATCTTTCTGCTTTTTCTTTTTCTTCTTCTTCCTCCTCTTTTTCTGCTTCTTCTACTAGTTCTTCTACTTATTCTTCCTTTTTTTCCTCCTCCTCTTTCTCTTCTTCTTCTTCTTCTTCTACTACAACTTTTTCTTTTTCTTCTTTTTTTCTTCTTCTTCTTCTTTTCCTACTTCTTCCTTTTCTTCTTCTTCCTCTTTTCATTCTTTTTCTTCTTATTTTCGTCTTCTTCTTCTTCTTCGACTAATTCTTATTCTTCCTCTTCTACTACTTCTACTTCTACTTCTTCTCCTTTTTCTTCTTCTTCTTCTTCCTCTTCTTCTTCTGTTCTTCTTCTTTTTCCTCTTCTTCTCTTCTTTTTACTCTTACCCTTCTTTTTCTTCTTGTTCTTCTTATTCTTCTTCTTGTTCTTCTTCTTATTTTTTTTTCTTATTATTCTTCTTCTTTTACTACTTCAACTTTTGCTTTTTCATCTTCTTCTTTTTCTACTTCTTCTTCTTCTTCTTCTTCTGCTTGTTCTTCTTTTTTATCTTCTTCTTCTTTTTCTTCTTCTTATTCTTCTTTCCCTTCCTCTTTTCCTTCTTTTTTTTTTTGATCTTCTTCTTCTTCTTGTTCTTCTTGTTCTTCTTCTTCTTCTTTTTCTTTCTCTTTCTTCTCTTACTTCTTCTACATCATCAGGTTTTAATTTCTTCTTCTTCTTCTACTTTTTCTTCTTTGTCTTCTTCTTGTTCTTCTTCGTCTTCTTGTTCTTCCACTTTTTTTCTTCCACTCCTACTTTTTCTTCTTCATCTTCTTTTTCCTCTTCTTCTTCTTCATCATCTTCATCATCTTCATCATCATCTTCTTCTTCTTCTTATTTTTCTTGTTTTTTTTATTCTACTTCTTCTTCTTCATGTTCTTCTTCTTCTTCTTCTTCTTCTACTTCTTCTTCTCCTTCTTCTTCTTCTTGGACTTCTTCTTCTTGTTCTTGTTCTTCTTCATCATCATCATCATCATCTTCTTCTTCTACTACTACTACTTCTTCTTCTCCAAGTTCTTCTTATACTACTTGTTTTTCTTCTTCTTCTTCTTCTTCAACTTCTTCATCATAATCTTTCTTCTTCTTTTACTTCTTGTTCTTCTTTATTTTCTTCTTGTACTTCTTCTTCTTCTTTCTACTTCTTTTACTTCTTTTTTTTCTTCTTCTTTTTCTTCACTTCTTCCTTTACTTCTTCTTCCTCTTCTTTTACTTCAACTTCTACTTTTGCTCATTCTTGTTCTTTTTCCTCCTCTATTTCTAAATCTTCTTCTTCTTCTTCCACTCGTTCTTCTTTTTCTTATTTTTCTTCTTCATCTTTTGCTTCAACTTTTTCTTTTTCTTCTTTTTCTTCTTCTTCTTCTTCTCTTTTCTACTTCTTTTTTTTCACCTCCTTCTTCTTCTTCTACTTATTCTTCTTCTTCTTCTTTTTCTTCTTCTTCTTCTACTTCGACTACTTCTCATACATATTCTTTTTTTCTTCTTATTCTACTTTTTCTTTCTTTTTTCTTCTTATTCTACTTTTTCTTCTTCATCATCTTCTTTTTCTACTTCTTCTTCTTCTCCTTCTTCTTCTTCTTCCTCTTTTTCTTCTTCTCATTCATCTTCCACTTATTCTTCTTCTTTTTGTTCCTATTTCTCCTTCTCTTCTTCTTCTTCATCATCTTCTTCTTCTTCTTCTTCTTCTTTTTCTTCTTCTACATCAACTTTTGCTTTTTCTTCTTCTTCTTCTTCTTCTTCAGCTTCTTCTTTTCTACTTCTTCTTCTTCTTCTTATTCTTCTTCTTCTTCTTTTTCTTCTTCTTCTTGGTCTTCTTCTTCTTCTTCTTCTTCTTCATCTTCTTTTGCTTTTTTTCTTTATTTTCTTCTTCTGCTTCTTCTTCTTCGTCTTCTTCTTTTTCTATTTCTTCTTCTTCTTCATTTTCTTCTTCTTCTTTTTTTTCTTCTTCTACTTCTTTTTTCTAATTCTTCCTATTCTTCTTCTTTTTCTTCTTCTTCTACATCTTCTTCTTATTCTTCTTCTTCTTCTCGTTCTTCATTTTCTTCTTCTTCTTCTTCTTCTTCTTATTCTTCCTCGTCCACCTCCTCCTTCCCCCTTCTTCTTCTTCTTCTTCTTCTTATTCTTCCTCGTCCACCTCCTCCACTTCCTCTTCTTCTTCTTCTTCTTCTTCTTTTAATTCAACTTCTACTTTTTGTCCTTCTTCTTCTTTATCATCTTTTCTAATTCTTCTTCTTCAACTTGTTCTTCTTTTTCTTCCTTTTCTTTTTCTTCCTTTCCTTCTTCTTCTTCTTCGTCTTTTTCTACGTGTTTTTTTTCTTTTTCTTCATCTTCTTCTCCTTCTTCTTCTTCTTCTTCTACTTCTTCTTCGTCTTCTTCATCTTCTTCTACTTCTATTTTTTCTTCTTCTGCTACTACTTCTTCTTCTTTTCCTTCTTCTTCTTCTTCTTCTCCTTCTTCTTCTCTTTATTCTTCATCTTCTTCTTCATCTTCATCTTCTTCTTCTGCTTCTTCTTCTTCTTCTTCTTCTTCTTCTAGTTCTTCTCTTTCTTCTTCTTCTTCTTCCTCCTCTTTACTTACTTTTACTTCTTCTTCTTCTTCTGATTGTTCTTGTTTCCCTTCTTCTTCTTCTTCTACTTGTTGTTGTTCTTCTTCTTCTTTTACTTCAACTTTTTATTTTTCTTTTTCTTCTTCTTCTTCTTCTTCTTCTTTTGCTTTTTCTTTTCTTCTAATTATTATTGTTATTAATATTATTGTTGTTATTATTATTATTATTATTATTATTGTTATAGTTATCATTATTCTTTTTGTTCTTCTTCAACTTCTTCTTTTTCATCATCTTCCTTTTCTACTTCTTCATCATAATCTTCTTCTTCTTCTTCATTTTCTTCTTCTTCCGCTTTTTCTCGTTCTTCTTCATCTTCTTCTTCTTCTTCTTCCACTTTTCCTTTTTTTCTGTTTTTTCTCTCTTCTTTTCCTACTTCTTCCTTTTCTTCTTCTTCTTCTTCTTCTTCTTTGCATTCTTCTTCTTCTTCTTTTTCATTGTCTTCTTCTTCTTCAACTACTTCTTATTCTTCTTCTTCTTCTACTTCTACTTCTACTTCTTCTCCTTCTTCTTCTTTTTATTATTCTACTTCTTCTTCTTCCCTTTCTTCTTCTTCTTCTTCTTCCTCTTCTTCTTCTTCTCCTTCTTCTTCTTCATCTTCATCTGCTACTTCTTTTTCTTCTTCATCTTCTACTTCTTCCCCCTCCTCCTCCTCCACTTCTTCATCATCTTGATCTTCTTCTACTTCTTTTAATTCACCTTCTGCTTTTTCTTATTCTTCTTCTTCCTCCTCTTTTTCTGCTTCTTCTACTACTTGTTCTGCTTATCCTTCTTTTTCTTCCTCCTCTTCCTCTTCTTCTTCTTCTTCTTTTGCTTCTTCTTCTACTACAACTTTTCCTTTTTCTTCTTTTTTTCTTCTTTTTTTCTTCTTCTTCTTCTTTTCCTACTTCATTTTCTTCTTCTTCTTCTTCTTTTCATTCTTTTTTTTCTTATTTTCCTCTTCTTCTTCTTCTTCGACTAATTCTTATTCTTCCTCTTCTTCTACTTCTACTTCTTTTCTTCTCATTTTTCTTCTTCTTCTTCTTGTCATTTTTCTTCTTCTTCTTCTTCCTCTTCTTCTTCTTGTTCTTCTTCTTTTTCCTCTTCTTCCTCTTCTTTTTATTCTTACCCTTCTTTTTCTTCTTGTTCTTCTTGTTCTTGTTCTTGTTCTTCTTCTTATTCTTCTTCTTCTTCTTCTTATTCTTCTTCTTCTTTTACAACTTCAACTTTTGCTTTTTCTTCTTCTTTTTCTACTTCTTCTTCTTCTTCTTCTTCTTCTTTTTCTTCTTCTTCTTCTTTTTCTTCTTCTTCTTCTTCTTTTCCTTCCTCTTTTCCTTCATCTTTTTTTTTTATCTTGTTGTTGTTGTTGTTCTTCTTCTTCTTCTTCTTCTTTTCTCCTTCTTCTCTTACTTCTTCTACATCATCAGGTTTTAATTTCTTCTTCTTCTTCTACTTTTTCTTCTTTGTCTTCTTCTTCTTGTTCTTCTTCCTCTTCTTGTTCTTCTACTTTTTTTTCTTCCACTCCTACTTTTTCTTCTTCATCTTCTTTTTCCTCTTCTTTTGCTTCTTCATCTCCTTCTTCTTATTCTTCTTGTTTTTTTTATTCTACTTCTTCTTTTTCATGTTCTTCTTCTTCTTCTTCTTCTACTTCTTCTTCTTCTTCTGCTTCTTCTTGGACTTCTTCTTCTTCTTGTTCTTCTTCTTCTTCTTCTTCATCATCATCATCTTCTTCTTCTTCTACTACTACAACTTCTCATTCTCCAACTTCTTCTACTACTTGTTTTTCTTCTTCTTCTTCTTCTTCTACTTCTTCTTGTTCTTCTTCATTTTCTTCTTGTACTTCTTCTTCTTCTTCTTCTTCTTTTACTACTTTTTCTTCTTCTTTTTTTTCTTCTTCTTTTTCTTCTCTTCTTCCTTTACTTCTTCTTCTTCCATTTCTTTTACATCAACTTCTACTTTTTCTCGTTCTTGTTCTTTTTCCCTCCACTTTTTTCTAAATCTTCTTCTTCTTGTTCTTCTTCTTCTGCTCGTTCTTCTTTTTCTTATTTTTCTTCTTCATCTTTTACTTCAACTTTTTTTTTCTTCTTTTTCTTCTTCTTCTCTTCTACTTCTTCTTTTTCACCTCCTTCTTCCTCTTCTTCTACTTATTCTACTTCTTCTTTATTTTCTTCTTCTTCTTCTACTTTGACTACTTCTCATACATATTCTTTTTTCTTCTTATTCTACTTTTTCTTCTTCATCATCTGCTTTTTCTACTTCTTCTTCTTCTCCTTCTTCTTCTTCTTCTTCCTCTTTTTCTTATTCTTATTCATCTTCCACTTATTCTTCTTCTTTTTGTTCCTACTGCTCCTTTTCTTCTTCTTCATCTTCTTCTTCTTCTTCTTCTTCTTCTTATTCTTCTTCTTTTTTTCTTCTTCTACATCAACTTTTTCTTTTTCTTCTTCTTCTTCTTCTTCTTCTTCTTTTCTACTTCTTCTTCTTCTTCTTATTCTTCTTCTTCTTCTTTTTCTTCTTCTTCTTGGCCTTCTTCTTCTTCTTCTTCTTATTTTTCTTGCTCTGCTTCTTCTTCGTCTTCTTCTACTTCTTCTTTCTCTTCTTCTTCTTCTACTCCTTCTTCTTGTCCTTATTCTTCATCTCCTTCTTCATCTTCTTCTTCTTTTTCTTCTACTTCTTCCACTTCTTCTTCTTTCTTTTCCATCATCTTCTACTTCCTCTTCTTCTTTTTCTTCTTCTTTTTCCTATTTTTCTACTTCTTCTACTTCTTCTTCTGCTATTTCTTCTTTTTCATCCTCTTCTTCTTCTTCCTCTTCTTCTTCTTCTTCTTCTTCTTTTTCTTCTTCTTCTACTTAATCTTTTTCATCATCTTCTTCTTCTTCTTCTTCTTCTTCTTCTTCTTATTGTTCTTCTTGTTCTTCTTCTTCTCCCTCTTCTTCTTCTTCTTCTTCTTCTTCTTATTCTACTTCTTCATCATAATCTTCTTCTTCTTTTTTTTTCTTCTTCTTCTTCTTTTTTTTCTTCTTCTTCCTCTCTTCTTCTACTTCTTTTTCTTCTTCTTTTTATTCTTCATCTTCATCTTCTTCCTCCTCCACTTCTTCTTCTTATTCTTCTTCTTGTTCTTCTTCTTCTTCTTTTACTTCTACTTTTTCTCATTCTTCTTCTTCTTCTTCATCTTTTTCTACTTCCTCTTCTTCTTCTTTTGTTTGTTCTTTTTTTCCTCCTCTTCTTCT
>JAIUJO010001160.1:22500-115000 GCA_023846275.1 Vanilla planifolia
TTCTTCTTCTTCCTCTTCTCCTTCTTCTTTTTCTTCTTCTCCTCCTCGTCCTCCTCCTTCTTCTTCTTCTTGTTCCTCTTCTTCATCCTCCCTTCTTCTTCTTCATCTCCTTTTTCTTCTTCTTCTCCTTCTTCTTCTTCTTCTTCTTTGTCTTCATCTTTTTCATCCTCTTCTTCTTCTTCTTCTTCTTCTTCCTCTTTTTCTTCCTCTTCTTCTTCTTCTCCTTCTTTTTCTTGTTGCACTTCCTCTAATTCTTCTTCTTCTTCCACTTTGCCTTCTTCTTCATCCTCTTCTTCTTCATCATCTTTTTTCTTTGTCTCCTTCTTCTTCATCATCTTCTTCTTCTTCTTCTTCTTCCTCTCCTTCTTCCTCTTCTTCTTCTTCTTATGCTTATTATTATTATTCTTCTTCTTCTTCTTCATCTTGTTTTTCTTCTTCTTCTTCTTCTTGTTCCTCTTCTTGTCCTGCTTGTCCTTTTTTGTCCTGTTTGTCATCATCAATATCATTATCATATTCTTCTTCTTCTTCTTTATCTTCTTCTTCTTCCTCTTCTTGCTCTTTTTCTTCTTCATCTTGTTCCCCCTCTTCTTCTTCTTTTTCTTCTTCTTCTTCTTCTTCTTCTTCTTCTTCTCCTTCTTCTTCTTTTTCTTCTTCTTCTACTTCTTTTAATTCTTCCACTTCTTCTACTTCTTTCGCTTCTTCTTCTACTACTTCTTCTTCTACATCTTCTTCTTCTTCTTCCACTCCTTCTTCTTCATTTTATACTTATTCTTTCACTTTTTTCAATACTTCTTCTCCTTTTTCTTCATCATCTACATCCACTACTTCTACTTCTTCTTTTTCTTCTTCTTCTTCTTCATCTTCTTTTTCCTCTTGTTCTCCTTCTTCTTGTTCCTCCTCGTCTACTTCTTCTTCTACCTCTTCTTTTTCATTATCTTCTTCTCAGACTTTTTCTTCGTCTTCTTCTTCTTCTTCTTCTATTGCTTCTTCTTCTTCTGCTTTTTCATTTTCTTCTTGTTTGACATCTTCTTCTTCTTCTTCTTTCTCTTCTACTTCTCCTCCTCCTCCTCCTTCTTCTTCACCTTTTTCTTCTTCTACTTCTTCATCATCATCTTCTTCTTCTTCTTCTATTTCTTTTTCTTCATCTTCTTCTCCTTCTTCTTGCTCCTCTTTTACTTATCCCTTCTTCCTTTTTTCTTCTTATTCTTCTTCTTCTTCTTCTTCCTCTTTTTTGTCGTTGTCTTTTTCTTCTTCTTCTTCTTCTTCTTCTTCTTCCACTTGTTCTCCTTTTCTTCTACTTCTAGAACATCTCGACCTTCTTCTTCTTCTAATCCCTCTCCTCCTTCTCCTTGTCCTTATAGTTCTTCTACTCTAACTTCTTTATCTTCTTCTTTTTCTTTTTCAACTTCGACTTCCTTTTTCTTCTTCTTCATGATCATCATCATCCTCTTCTTCTTCATCATCTTCTTCCTCATCTTCTTTTTCATCTTCTTATTCTTCTTGTTCTCCATCATCTTCTCCTTCATCATCTTCGTCTCCTTCTCCTTCTTCTTCTTTTTGTTCTTCTTCTTCTTCTTCTTCTTCTTCTTTTTCTTCTTCTTCGCCTTCTTCTTCTTCCACTTCTTCATCTTCTTCTTGTTCTTCTTCTTCTTATTCCACTTCTTTTTCTTCCTCCTCTTCTGCTTCTCCATATTCTTCCTTCTCCTCTTCTTCTTCTACTTCTTCTTCTTCTTCATCTTATTTTTCTTCTTTGCCTTCTACTTATTCCTCGTCTTTTTCTTCCACTTTTTCAACTTCTTCTTCTTTAGGTTCTTTTTCTTCATTGTCTTCTTCTTCTTCTTCTTCTTACTCCTCTTCTTCTTCTTCTTCTTCTTCTCCTTTTGCTTCTTCTTCTTATTCCTCTTTTCCCTCTTCTTCTTCTTCTTCCTCTTCTTTCTCTTCTTCATCTTCTTTGTCTTCTTCCTTTTCTTCTTCTTCTTCTTCTTCTTCTGCTTCTGCTTCTTCTTATTTTTCTTATTTTTTGACTTCTTCTTCTTGTTCTTCTTCTTGTTCATCATCATCATTGTAATCATCATCATCTTCTTCTTCTTCCTCTTATTCTTCTTGTACTTATTCTTTTTCCTCCTAGTTTTCTTCTTCCCTTTCTTCTTCTTCCTCCTCTTCTTTGTGTTGTTCTTCTTCCTCTACTATTTCCTTTTCTTCTTCTTCTATTACTTTTTCTTATTCTTCTTCATCATCATCTTCTTTTTCTTCTCCTTCTTCTTCTTCTTCTTCTTCTTTCTTCAACTCTTCTTCATCTTCTTCTTCCTCTTTTTCTTAATCTTATTCTCCTTCTTATTCTTCTTCTTCTTCTTCTTCTTCTTCTTCTTCCTCCTTCTCTTCTTCTTATTTTTTTTTTCTTCTTCTTCTCCTTCTTATCTATCTTCTTATTCCTCATCATCATCATCTTCTTCTTCCTCTTCCTCTAGTTCTTCTTCCTCTTTTTCTCCTTATTTTTCTTCTTCCTTTTCTTCTTCTTCCTATTCTTCTTCTTGTTATTTCTTTCTTCTTCATTTTCTCGTCCTCCTTCTTCCTCTTCTTCACTTTCTTCTTCCTCTTCTTCTCCTTCTTGTTCATCATTATCTTCTTCTTCTTCTTCTTCTTCTTCTTTTTCTTCTCCTCCTCCTGCTCCTTTTCCTCCTCCATCTTCTTCTTCTTCTTCTCTCTCTACTTCTTCTTCTTCTTCTACTACTATTACAACAACTTCTTCTTCTTCTTCTTCTTCTTTTTCTTTCTCTTCTTCTTTTTCTTCCTCTTCTTGTCCACCTTCTTCTTCCTGTAATATTTCTTCTTCTACTTCTTCTTATTCTTATTCTTCTTCCTCGGCTTCTTCTTCCTTTTCTTCTACTTCACCTCCTTTTTCTTTTTGTTCTTCTTCTTTTTCTTCTTCTTCATCCACTTCTTCTTCTTCTTCTTCCTCTTATTCTTCTCTTCTTTTTCTACTCCATCTATTCCTCCATCTTCTCCTTCTTCTCCTTGTTCTTCTTCTTCTTCTTCTTCTTTTTCTTCTTCTTCTTCTTTTTTTCTTCTTCCTCTTCTTCACCTTGTTCTACTACTTCTTTTTCCTCTTCTTCATCATCATTTTCTTCTTCTTCCTCTTCTTCATTTTCTTCTTCTTCTTCTTCAACACCTTCTTGTTTTACATCGTCAACTTTTGTTTCTTCAACTTCTTCTTCTTGCTCCACATCTTCTTCCACATTTCCTCTTTTTTCTTGTTGTTCTTCATCTTCTTCTTCTTCCTCCTGCTCTCCTTCTCCTTCTTCTTCTTTCTTAACTCCTTCTCTTTCTTCTCCTTCTTCTTCTTTTTCTCTTTCTTCTTATTCTTCTTCTTCTTTTTCATCATCATCATCATCTTCTTCTTCTTCTTATCATTATTCTTCTTCTTCTTCCCTTTCTTCTTCCTCCTCTTCTACATCTTCTTCTTCTTCCTCTTTTTCTTATACTTTCTCTTCCTCTTCTTCTTCCTCTTCTTGTTCTTCTTCTTCTCCTTCTTCGTCTACTTCTTCTCCTTCATCATCAGCATCTTCTTCTTCATCTACTTCTTCTTTTTCTTATTTTTCTTCTTCTTTTTGTCATTTGATTTATTCTTCTTTATCTTTTACTTCTTCTCCTTCCTCTTCTTCATCTTCATCTTCATCTTCTTCTTCTTCTTCTTCTTCTTCTACTATTAATACTTCTACTCCATCTCATTCTTCTCCGTCTTCTCACTCTACTTGTCCTTCTTCCCCTTCTTCTTCTTCTTCTTCTACTACTACTACTACTTCTACTCCTCCTTCTTCTTCTTCTTCTTCTTCTTCTTTTTCTTCTTGTTCTTCTTCCCTTACTACTTCCCCCTCATCTTCTTCTTCTTCTTCTTCCTCCTCCTCTTCTTCATATTCTTGCACTTCTTCTTCTTTTTCTTCTTCTTCTGATTTCTCTTCTTCTTCTTCTGCCACTTCTTCATCTTCATCATCATCTTCTTCTTCCTTCTCTTCTTCATATGCTTCTTCTTCTTCTTCTTCATTGACCTCTTCTTCTTCATGTTCTATTACTTCTTCTTCTTCTTCTTCTTTTACTTCTTAAACTTCTTCTTCTTCAACATCTCCTTCTTCTTCTACTACTAATTCTACTTCTTCTTCTTCTTCTTCGTCATTATCATCATCTTCTTTATCATCTTCTTCTTCTTCTTCTTCTTTTTATTCTTCTTTTTCATCTTCATCTTCTTCTTCTTCTTCTTCTTCTTCTCCTCCTTCTTCTACCATTTTTTCTTTTTCTTCTTCTTCTTCTTCTTCTTCAGCTTCATCTTCTACATGATTATCATCATAATCTTCTTCTTCTTATTCTTCTTCTTGTACTCCATCTTCTTGATCATCATCATCATCTTCTTCTTTTTCTCCTTTTTCTTCTTCTTTTTATTCTATTTTTCCTTCTTTTACTTCTTTTGCTTCTGCATCTTCCTCTTCTTTGTCCCTTTCTACTTCTTCCTCATCTTCATCTTCCTCTTCTTTCTCTTCTTCCTCTTCTTCTTCTTCTTCTCATCCTCCTCATATTCCTTCTTCTTTTTCTTCTTTTTCTTATTCTTCTTCATCTTCTTCTTGTCCTTCTTCTTTTGCTCCCACTTCTTCTTCTTCCTCTTCTTCTTCTTTTACTACTACTTCTTCTGCTTCTTCCCCTTCTTCTTTTTCTTCTTTATCATCTTCTTCTTCTTCTTCTTCTTCTTCTTCTTGTTCATCTTCTATTTCTTATTCTTCATCTTCTTTATCTTCTTCTTCATCTTCATCTTCTCCTTCTTCTTCTTTTTCTCCTTCCTTCTCTTATTCATCATCATCACCATCATTATCATCATCATCGTCATCTTCTTCTTCTTCTTCTCCTTCTCCTTCTTCTTCTTCAATTTTTTCATCTTTTGCTTCTTCTTCTTCTCCTTCTTCTTTTACTTCTTATTCTTCTTCTTCTTTTTCTTCTTCTTTTTCCTCCACTTCTTCTTACTCTTTTTCTTCTTGTTCTTCTTTTTCTTCTCCTTCTTCTTTTTCTTCTTCTTCTTCTTCTCTTTCTTTTTACTATTCTTCTTCTTCTACCTCTTCTTTGGCTTCTTCTTCTTCTTCTTCTTCTTCTTCTTCTTTCACTTTCCTTTTTCTTCTTCTTCTTCTTCTTCTTCCAATTCTTCTTTTTTTCTTCTTTTTCATCTTGTTCTTCATCTTCTTAATCATCTTTTTCTTCTTTCTCTTCTTCTTCTTTTTCTCCTACATCTTCTTTCTCTTTCTTCTATTCTTCTTTTTCTTCTTCTTCTTCTTCTTATTCTTCTGCTTCTTCATCTTCTTCATGTTCTTCTTCTTCTTCTTCTCCTTCTTCTTCTTCTTTTTCCTCTTCTTCTTCTTCTTCTACTTCTTCTACTTCTCCTTCTCCTTCTCCTTCTTCTTCTGCTTCTTAATCGTCTTCTTCTTCTTCTTTTCTTTTTCTTCTCCTTTTCTTCTCCTTCTTCTTCTTCTACTTCTTCTTCTTCTTCTTCTAATTCTTATTCTTCTTCTCTAACATTTCTTTTTCTTCTTCTTCTGATCCTTCATCCAACCCCTCTTCGTCTTCTTCTTCATCATCTTCTTCTGCTTCTTCTTCTTCTTCTTCTTCTCTTCTTCTACTTCTTCCTTTACTTCTTCTATCTCTTCTTCTCCTTCTTCTCCTCTTTGTTGTATAACTTCTTCTTCTTTTTCTTCTTCTTCTCATCCTCCTTCTTCTCCTTAATCACTCCATCATCATCATCATCTTCTTATTCTTCTTCTTCTTCCTCTTTTTCGTCGTCTTCCTCTTCTTCTGTCTTCTTCATCTTCTTCTTCCTCTTCTTCTTCTTGTCCTTCTTTTCTTCTTCATTTTCTTCTTCTTCTACTTCTTTATCTTTTTCTTCTTCTTCTTCTTCTTCTTCTTCATATACTGCTTCTTTTGCTTCTTCATCATTTTCTACTTCTTCTACCTTTTCATCTTCTACTTTTTTTTCTTCTCCTTCTAAATCTTCTTCTTCTTCTTCTTCTTCTTCATTTTCTTTTTCTTCTTCTTCATCGTCATCTTCTTCTTTTTCTTCTTCTCCTTCTTCTTCTTCTTCTTCTTCTTCTTCTTCTACTTCTTCATCTCCTTCTTCTTCTTCATCTTCTTCTTCTTCATCTTCTTAATCTTCTTCATCTTTTTAATCGTCTTCATCATCCTCTTCTTCTTCTACTTTTAGCTGTTCTTATACTTCTCATTCTTCTTTTAGTTCTTCTTCTGGTTCTTCTTCTTCTTCTTCTTCTTATTTTGTTTCTTCTACTTCTTCTTCTTGTTATTCCTCATCTTCTTCCTCCTCTTATTCTTCTTATTCTTCTTTTTCTTCTTCAACTTCTTCTCCTTCTTCTTCTTATTTTTTTTTCTTCTTCTTCTTCCTCTTCTTCTTCTCATTCTACTTCTTCTTCTTTTTAATCATCTTCTTCTACTTCTTTTTCTTCTTCATCATCTTCTTCTTCTCCTTCTTCTTATCTTTCATCATCATCATCATCATTTTCTTCTTCTTCTTCCTCTTCTATCTCTTCCTCTTCTTGTTCCTCTTTTTTGTCATCCTAATCTCTTTCTTTGTCTTCTTCTTCTTCTTGTTCTTCTTCTTCTTCCACTTCTTCTTCTTGTTGTTCTTCATCTTTCTCTTCTTCTTCTACTTCCTCTTCTTCTTATTCTTCTTCCTATTCCTCTTCTTCTTCTTCTTCTCGTCCTACCCGCTTCATCTTCTTCTTCTTCTTCTTCTTCTACTTCTTCTTATACTTCTTCTTCTTCTTCTTCTTCTTCTTCTACCACTTCTTCTTCTTCTTCTACTACTTCTTCTTCTTACTTCTCTTCTTCATTTTCTTCTTCTTCTTCCTCTTCTTCTTCTTCTTATTCTTCTTCTTCTTCTTCTTTCTTTCTTGTTCTTCTTCTTATTCTTCTTCTTCTTCTTCTTGTTCTTCTTCTCCTTTTTCTTGTTCTTTTTCTTCTTCATCACTATCATCATCATCATCGTCATCATCATCTTTTTCTTGTACTTTTAACTCTTCTTCTTTTTCTTCTTCTTCTTCTTATTCTCTTACTAAAAAAATTATTTATTTTGATAGAGCTCGTTAAGATAAGTTTAAATTATATTTATTTTATCTTCATCAAACTTTAAGTGGATGTGCTTTGAATTGCTAAGTAAAAATCATAAATAATAAAAAAAATAATTTTTTAATCCTTGATATAAATTGACATAATGTAATACAACTAAATCAAAGGGATATCAATGTCACATGAGGGAAGAATAAGATTTTCATATTAATGTAAAAGGATCAAGTCAAAAACGTTTGGTAAATGACATAAATTGTATAAGAAATTTACATTCTAAAATGCTAAGGAGATGAAGAGTGATATACTATATTCCTAAATTAGGTATGAATTAAAAGGTCATGAAAAGTATGTAAAAAATACTAAAAAATTAAATTCTTGATATTATAAATATTATTATTAAGCTAGTTAGAGCATTGAGATGCGTTCAACAATCTTTGTTTTGATCCATCAAACCTCAATTGGAAATATAGTGAACTACCAATGTAAAATAATCATGAATAATATTAAATTATTTTCTTAATATAAATGAATATATATTAAGTTAAAAAGGATAGTCTGTGGAATTATAAAACTAAAAATTCAAAGTAGGCCAATGCCCACATAAGATGAAAATTAAAGTTTCAAGTAATATAACAAAATAAAATAAAAATATTTAAGAAAATGAAGTAAATTATATGTGAATATTGAATGAAGATATAAAAAAGATCGAGTGTTACATCCATAATTGTCAAATCAAAATTAGTTGTAAAATGAGCTAAAGCACTTAACATAAAATAATTTAAAAATATAAAAGAGAATGTTTAGTTTTATAGACATTGTTTTGAATTGTTTAATCATGTTCTATTTCTTCTTTATCTATCATCTTTTGGAGTTACTCTGAATTAACACAAAGTAAATAAAAGTAAAAAATTATTGTTTAATAACAATTAATAAATTTTAAAAAAATTAAGTGAAAATAAAACAATGCAATACAACCAAATCAAAGTGATGCAAAATCTCACAAGAGGAGATTTTGAGTTGCACAAAAATATAACCAAACCAAAATGAACATTTTGGCGAAATGAGATAAATTATATAAAAACTATTAATTTATAGGATATTAAGGAGATTTAGTGGAACAACTTTTATTTTTAATTTAAGTACAAATCTAAACGACTCATTAAAAATGACAAAATCTTAAAAAATGTAATATCTAAAAATATTAATTTGAATATTTTATTGGAAAGGGCTTATTGATATTAGTTCAACTCCCTTTGTTTAGTTTCCATGTGGTCTCATTGTAATTAGAATTAATTATTAAAGTATATCATTTTGAAAAATAATAAATTATTTTTCATTAAAAAGTAATATTTATTACTACTAGGGTGAGACAAACTAAAACTAAAAACACAAATAAAACAAAATAATGAAAAGGTGATAGAAGAGGAAAATGAGAGTTTCATAGCGTTACAACCAAATCTAAAAAAAATATAGAAAAATTGAGGTACATTTTGTGATGGAGTTACATTTCAAGATACTTAGGAGACTAATTTTGATATCCTTAATCATCAAAACAAGCACAAAAAAATATCTCGTAAAATATGCAACAACCTTAAAAAATAAAATATTTATGCACATATTAATTAATATTTAATTAAATCTAGGCCATCCTGAAGAGTCTAACATTAATTGTTCCATATTGTTTGGACATTGTGCAGAATTATAGTGAGTTACCAAGTTAAATAAGCATAAATTTTTTTAATTTTTATATTAAACAAATTTATATTAATGTTAAAAGAGATAAATTGTGTCAATGAAATATATCAAAATTAAACCAATTCAAAGAACAAATTAAAGGAAAACAAGAGCTTCATGGTGATACAGCTAAATGAAAGAGAGAAAAAGAAAAAATGATATAATTGACACAGTGGCGATTCCTTCCAAAATATAATGATAATCGAGTGTAAAACTCTCAATTTTAAATCATGCTAAAGTTATAATTTCTAATAAAACAACCCAACATCCTAGAAAATAATTATTTTTTAAATAAATAAAAAGTTAATATTTAATTAAATGGAGCTCATTGAGGCCACTCTAACGACTTTTGCTTATTCTTAATTTGATAAAATTTAGAATTACAATTAATTACCCATTTAAGTGAACAAAAACTATAATAAAGTATTATTTTAATATTCAATAACCTTAACAAAATAAAAAAAAGTATTTAAACAAATGAGATAAATTGTGTGGAAGAGTCACATTCCAAGCCTTTTTTGGAGATTTGTGAATCAAAAAAATTACAATAAACATTTTAAATTATTATTTTAATAGAAATTAAGTAAATATTAATGTTGAAATGTAATAAATTGAGACAATGTAATACCACATGAATTAAGTCATAAATATGTCAAGAAGAAATGAGTTTGAAAGATAAAACTAAAACACAGAAAAAATTATAAAATAAATGAGTTGAATTGTGTGGAAAAGTTATTTTCCATTAAGCAAATCATGTTTAACATTCTCACTTATACTATTTATGAATTAATAAATTATTATTTTAGCATTAATTTAAAACATACTAAAGATAAAATAACATAAATTAAAGCAATGTAGTCTAACAAAATCATAATAATGGAATGGGTATATCTAACAAAAAAAATTAGCCTCATAGTAATATAAAAAAATTGTTAAAACTTTGAAGAAACGAGAAAAACTATGTTATAAATTTACTTTCAAAGATATTAAGTTAATTAAGTATAATATCATTGATAATGAAATTAAGTGTGAATTGATTCATCTTAGAAGAGATACTAAATCTCTAGAAATTAAATATTAAAAAAAAGAAAAATTTATTTTTAATTAGATGGAACTCCTCAAGAAAAATGAGATAATATTTGCTTCCTCTTGAACTGATCTTATTTCAAATTTTTGTCAATTACAAATTTAAATAATCATAAATAATAATAATTTAATAACTTAATATTCAATAAAATATATTTGGTGCTTAATCATGGTTTGACAAAGTAATATAACATAAATAATCAAATCAATGTAAAAGTCGAATTAGAGAGATTAAAATTATAACAAGAGTTGAGATAAAATAAATAGTATTATTTCATTATAAGATCCTAATAAGTTCTTGTGTGACATCTTCAAACATCAAATTAGTTATGAATGGAAATAACTAGTAAAACATTCTAGAATATTGGGAAATAAAATATTTAAACATATAGAAATAAATATTTCCTTCAAAAGAGCTCACTAAGTTGAGTTGACGATATTTATTTCATCTTAATTGAATTGGGATTAGAGTTATGGCAAGTTACCAAACTAGACAAAACAAAATAATAATAATAATAATAAGTCGTTGTTTAATATTAAGCAAACAAATGTAAAACAAAAATTAGATAAATTTAAGTAATATAAAATTACCAAATTAAAGTGGTGCAAATTTCACTCTAGAGGTGAGCTAGAGTTAAATAATAATATAACCCAATGAAGCGAAAATATTTTAAGAAATAAGATTATTTTTAATACAAAGTGTTATTCTAAGATACTAAGGACATCGAGTTAACGTTCTTGATAAACCGATGAAGTATCCATTGAAAATTCTAACAATGTATGCCTAAACTCCAAAAAAAAACCATTAAAAAATGAATATTTAATTTATATTGTGTTAGTAAGACAAATCTTACAACAATTTATGAACATGATCTGACCAAA
Organism: Vanilla planifolia; assembly: GCA_023846275.1. NCBI lineage: Eukaryota > Viridiplantae > Streptophyta > Magnoliopsida > Asparagales > Orchidaceae > Vanilla > Vanilla planifolia. The sequence goes on from JAIUJO010001160.1 coordinate 33,313, forward strand.
CATGAATTTACTAAAAATTACCAATAAAAATATGCATAAATTAGAACAAGTTTTTTTAGTATATGCAAATAAATATTAAAAAAATATGAAAAATTGAATTAGTGTAATATAACCAAACCAAAGCAAGGTAAAGATCACACTACATGAGAATAACATTTTTGTAATAGTAAAAAAATAAAAAAAAAAGAGATAGTTTGGATGACTTGTTACACAAAAATGGCAAAGTGGTGAATGCTAAAATCCCCAATTTCAAAATAAATTTTAAATCATAAATCCCTCATAACATTCAAAAAAAATAAAAAGTACCTAAAATTGGAAATATGAACGTTTAATTGAATAAAGTTCCCCAAAATGGGTTTAACATTGTTTGTTTCAATTCATCGAACCTCGATTGCAGTTACTAGAAATTTCCAAACTAATCTAGTATAAATGAACAAAAGTGATGTATTGGTCACATAACATAAAAATTATAAGTCCAAAAAAATATAACAAAATCAAATAGAAAAATTTGAAATAATAAGATAAACTTTATCAGAATGTTACTTTCAAATAGGAAGATCATGTGTAACTTTTTTAATTGTCAAATTAGTTATAAGATAAATGTCTCCTACAAAATGCCAAATCTATAAAAATTAAGATATCTACAAAATATTAAAAAATAATTAATTTGTTTAAACATTTTAAGATGAGTCAAATGACATTTGTCTCATCTCTATCAATCCTCTTTTGGAAATACTATAAAATTGTCAAAATAAATAACCAAATCAATATAATCAAATAGAAATAATGTAAATGACACACATGATGAGGTTTCAGTTTATATACTAATATAATCTAATCGAAATAAAACATTTTTAGAAATAAGATATATTTTTAGGGATAATTACATTCTAATATATTAATAAGATCAAGGGTGACATCCTTTATCATCAAATTTGGAATAAATCAAAAATGCTTATCAAATGTGCAAAAATTACACCAATTATAGTACATAAAAAATATAAATATAAATATTTAAAACAATTGACATCATTAAGATGAGTTTGATAACCTTTCCTTCGTCTCAATTTGATATTGATTGAAATTTCTATGAATTACCACTGTAAATAATAATAAAAAAATTAACTTATTGTTTTAAAATCAAGTAATATATATTACCACTAAAATGAGATAAAATGGAACAATGTAATATAAACCAATATAAGAGATAGAAAGGTCACATGGGAGGAGATGAGAAACTAAGGAGTCATATTGTATGTAAAATTGCTTTCATCATACTGAGGAGATTGTGTAACATCTTAGATTTTTAAATTATGTAAAAATTACAATAACTTATAATGTATGAAAAATTTGTAGAAATTAAAAAATTGTTAAAAATATATAAAAATGAAAATTTAATTAAATATAATACAACAAGATGAGACAAACCATGATTTTTTTGTGTTTATCAAACCTCATTTAGAATTATGGTGAATTACAAAACAAGATAAGAATAAATAGTAATAAATTTTTATTTTAATAGTAAGAAATTATATATCAAATCTAAAATGAGATATCAAAAGCAATATAATATGTCTAATTAAAGAGATGAAATTGTCACAAGAGAGAAAAATTAGAGTTCAATAGTAATATAACCATATAAAAAAAAACATTTTAAGAAATGACATATTTACACGAGAAAAGTAACCCCAAAGATATTATGGAAATAAGTATAATGTTCCTGATTATTATTTTTTTAATGATGTTAATTATGTTATAAAGCAACATGATACCTTAGAAAATAAATTATTCAACAATATAAAATTAATCATTAATTGAATAAAAGTTAACAATGTAATTATGATGACTTCTGTTTAGTCTCTATTGGACAACATTTGAAATTTTTGTCAACCATCTGTTTAAATTAAATTAGATAATAATATAAATTTATTTTAAAATTCAATAAATATTTAGTAAAGCAAAAATAAGATTAAATAAAGCAATATTATATGACCATGTTAAATGACGTAAAGCTCACTTAATAAGAGAATTAGGTTTTCAATGTTGTACAAGTTAGTAAAAGAAAAACAATTTAACAAATGCTAAAACTTATTAGGAAAAGTTACATTCAAACATACTAAGGAGATTGAGTACAATATTCTTGATCATCAAGTCAAGCATAAATCTAAAATACTCATAAAGAATGCTAAAATCTATTAAAATACAATATTTCAAAATACACAAATTAAATTTTAATTATATAAGACTATTCAAGCTGAGTGAAACTACTTTTACTTTAATTAGATTACATCTCAATAGGAATTACTAAGGATTGTAAACCTAAAGAGCAGATACTAAAGTTGAAATAGGAATCATTCAAGTAATGCATTATAATAAAAGCACAACTTTGTTAAGTTCATTAGAGCAGATATTATGAATTACATAGTAATATAACCGAATCAAAGATAAACTTTTGAATAAATTAGATTAATTTTACGAAATTGTTGCACTCTGAATACCAAAAGGATTGGTATAATGACCATAAGAATCATTCTAATTAAGAATTAAAATATCTTAAGAATTGATAAACAACACTAAAAAAGTAAATTTTTAAAAATATAGAAAGAAATATTAAATTATTTTTTTGTTATCAAGCAATACATATTATCAATTAGATATGACAAACAAAAGTAATGCAACATAAATAGATCAAAGAGATGAAAAGTTAAAATAAGAAGAGAGTCTAAGTATCATAGCAAAATAGCCAAATATAAAACAATTCTAGAAAGATGAGATAAACTATGAATGGAAGCTTCATTCAAAGATGCTAGGAGATTAGTATAGCATCATCAATTATTTAATTTGGTGTGAATTTGAATGCCTCATAAAACATGGCTAGAACTCTAACGATGTAACGATCTTGTGACATGAGAACTTGAGTTTCATAGTAACAAATACAAGAAAAGAAACATATTTGAATAAACAGGATAAATTGTAATATATTAATATTCGATGATGTTACGCTCAAACTCTAACGATGCTTGTTTATTTGAATTGGACCTCTTCTTAGGATTACTATAAATTACAAAATTAGATAAGCATAGAAAATAATGATTAATTAATTAAATATAAAGTAAATATATATTAGAAATAAAATTGTGATTAAAAAAATTTAAGATAATTAAATCAAAATAATGTAAATATCACATGATACAAGAAATTTGAACTAAAAAATATTGCTAAAAGCAAGTGTAATATTCTTGATAATCAAATTAGGGATGAAAAAAAATATCTTGTAAAACATACCAAAAACCTAAAAATTTAAATATTTTAAAATATTAAAAATAATATTTATTTAGATTGAGCTAACATAGGTGAGCCAAATAATGATTTTTCTCTGTTGATTAGATGTCATTTAAAATTTCAACTAATATCAAAATAAATAGACATAAGTAATAATAAACTTTTATTTAAATAATAAATATATATTATTGGTACAATTTAATAAATTGAGGCCAAGTAATAAACTAAATTTCAATTGAGTTAAGGTCACATTGGAACAGAGATATAGGTAATTTTCAGAAATCCCAAATAAAAGTGAAAAACTTGAACAAATTAGCTAAATACTATTGGTTAGTTGCATTTCGTCGTACCAAGGACATATTGTAACATTTTCAATCTTTGCATTATTCTTGAATTAGCATGTTATATAAAAATGAATAAGTAATTAGATATAGGTTGTCGTGATAACTCTAGCAACACTTCTTTTGTCTTGATTAGATCCGATCTGGCATTATTATGAACAACTAATATAGGTTAGCGTAAATAATAATAAATGACTATTTTTAATATTTGGTTATTTAATATTAATGCTAAAATAAGAAAAATTTAAGTATTATAGCTAAACAAAATATATGTAATGTCTCGATAACATGACCATTGATTTAGGGTTATGAAATAATATTCCTAAATCAAAGTGAAAAATTTCAAAATAAACCATATAAATCATAGGGAAAAATTATATTCCAAGATACTTATAAGATTGAGTCCAAAGATGCTGTTTAAACATTGTATGAATTGAAATATCTCATAATGCATGTCAAAACCCTAGAAAAAAATATTTGAAAAGATAAAAATAAATATTTAATCGAATAGAGCTCATGGTAAGTAGTTTAATGAAGCCTCTTTTGTGTCAATTGAATGCTATCTCTAAATTACTACATATTAATAAAGTTAATTAGAGATTAATAATAAAGGTTTATCTATAACTTAACTGTTAAATAAAACTATTTTAATATTAAAATAAGATAAATTCAAGGAGTTTAATCTAGGTAAATCAAAGCAATGCAAATCCATAAAGAGAGGAAAAATAAGGCTTTATAGTAATATACAAAATGAAAGCAAAACATTTAAAGGAATGAGATAAATTGTACAAGAATGTTGTATTCCGAGATACTAAGAAGATTGTGTGTAATCCTCATATGTAATATGAGTTACAAGTACACAGAGTTGTCACTAAAATCTCTTAAAAATTAAGATAGATGAGATAAGTTCAATAGAAATTATTTTGTCACGATCAACCTCATTAGGAATACTAAAAAAATAAAATTCAATAAAACAAAAAAATAATAAATTAATATTTAAAAATGAAGTAAATATATGCCCAAATGGGTTAAATTGAAGAAATATAATAAAGCAAAATCAAGGTAATACAAATGCGACATAGATGGAGATTTAGAGTTAGAAAATAATCTTACCAAATCGAAGCTAACTATATGAAGAAATAGGAAAAATTTTATAGGAAAGTCACATTTAAGACAATAAAGTGATCAAGCATAACAATTAAGATGACTCATAAGGCATACTAAAAATGAAAATAAAATATTTAAAAAGATATAAACTATTTAAATAAATAATTTTTTTAATAAAGCTTGATGAGACAATTCTAATGCAATTTCTTATGTCTCGATTGAGTAATGTTCAGAATTAATGTTATACCAAAAGAAAATAATTATAAATAATAATAAATTACTATATTAATATTAAAATAATATTTATTATAACTAATTTGAGAAATGTTTAACCAACAGAAAATGACAAAATGAAGGAGATACAAAGGTCACACGATAAAAGATTTAGTTTGAAAGAAAACAAGCAAATTAGAGCAAAATTTTTTATAGAAATAAGAAAATTTATATGTTAGTCATATTGCAACTTACTAAAAAGATCAATTACAACATCTTTAATAGCCAAGTTTGATGTGAATTAAAATATCAAATAAAACATATAAAAAATAATATCAAACAAAATATTAAAAAAAATGCTAAAATAATACTTTTCTGAAATGAGCTTGTCAAGAAAGTCCAACAATGCTTATTTTTTTTGGATAGTTCCTTATTACTAGTAATAATTATAAATTATTATTTTAATGCTAAGAAAATATATTTTAAATATTTAATATGATAAATTAAGTCATATAATACAACAAAATAAAATGATGTAAAGGACACATGAGGGGAGAATTAGAGTTTGTTGTAACACAACAAATTAAAAGTGGAGAAGTTTAAGGAATGTGAGAAATTATGTGAGAAAGTTGCTTTCATTTACAATAAGGAGATGAAGTATAACATCTTTCATTGTCAAATTCGTTATTCAAGAGAATTCCAAATAAACCATGTAAAAATCATTGATAACAAAATATGTAAAAACATAAATAAAAATATTTAAATTGATTGAGCTTATTGAGATGAGTCCAATATTATTTGTTTTACTTAGTCAAACCTCTATTAGAAGTAGTACTATTTATAAAATTAAATAATCATACATAATACAAAAATATTATTTTAAAATCAAATTAAATATATTAAAACTACAATAACTTAAGTAGAAGAAATGTAATATAAATAAATTAAAGAGATGTAATGTTTGATGAGATCAAAATTAATGTTTCATTGTAACATAAACAAATCAAATCAAAGATTTGAAAAATAGAGATAAAGTATGTAAGAAAGTTTTGTTCTAAGGTTCTAATTTGAATGACTATATTATTGCTTAAAAGAATATTTTATTTGATATTGCTTTTTCAGATGAGTCTAACGACATCTATTTTTTCTAAATTGATCCACATTTAGAGCTACTGTGATTGTCCAAAGGAAAGAAACATAATAAATAATTATTATTTCCATATTTGGTAAATAAATATTAAAACTAAAATGTGATAAACTAAAGCAATGTTATATAATAAAATAAAAATGATGACATTTCATACAAGAGAAGATTATGAGAAACATAGTAATGTAACCTCCTACCAAATATGCTCGATAACTAAATCATGTATGAATCAAACTAATTAGCAAAATATGCTAATTCCATAGAAATACGTTATCTAAAATTATAAATATGAATTTGAAATTGGATATGGTGCATTAATAAAACAATATTAGTTTCACCATGATGGAACCTCATTTGATTACCATGAATTACCAACTTTAAATTAATCAAATTTATTTATTTTTGGGTAAACAAATTTATTTGATATAAAGGTCACATGAGAGAAAATTTTAATAAAATTTATTCAAGCCCTTCCTTTAATAAAATTAGCTAAAATAAATGGCAAAGTTGTATTGCAAGTTACGATGGAGATTTAGTGAAATTTCATTTTTCGTCGAATATATACGAATCTCAATACCTCATAAAGTGTGTTTTACCCTACAAAATATAATATTTGAAAATTTTGAAATGAGTACGTAATTGCATATTGCTCTTCAAGATGTCTCCAATGACATATTTTTGTATCTCTCAAACTTTATTTGATGTTCTGTAAACTAAAAAAGTAAATAAGTTGAAATAATTATAAATAATTATTTCTAACTTTAAGAAAATAAATATTGTTTTTTGTCTAATAGTAACATTCTCAATTCTCAAATTATGTATGAAACAAAATGCTTTGTAAAATGTGCAAAAGGTATAGAAATTAACATATTTTAAAAAATATTTAATTGAATAAGGCATATCAAGAGAACTTTGATAATGTTAGTTACATCTTAATCTATCCCCATCTAGAATTTCTATTAATGTACAAATTAAATAATCATAAATGATAATAAATTGCTATTTTAATAATAAAAAAAATAATATTAAATTTGAAATAAAATAAATTACATCAATGTAATATAACTCAATCAAAAAGATGTAAATGTCACATGAAGGAATTTTTTTAGTTACATGGTGAATAAAAAAATAAAAACAAACAATTTAAGGAAATAAGAAAAATTATAAGGGAAAATTGTATTCAATGATATTAACGAAATTTAGTGCACCATCATACATCACCAAGTGAAGTACAACATAAAGTGACTCATAAAAAATTCTAAAATCATAGAGACTACAATATTTGAAATTATAATTTTTAATATTCAATTTGATTGGTGTCATGGAGATGTGCTAATTAATGTTTTTTGTCACATTCAAAAGATGTGGGAAGTACAGAGAACAATAAAAAAATTATCGTAAATAATGATAAATTATTATTATAGTGTTTATGAAATATATGTTGAAGTTTATTTGAGATCAGTTAAGGGAATATAATATGATCAAATAAAAGTGATATAAAAGTCAAACAAGGGGAAATTTTGACTTACATAGTATTACATTTAAATCAAACTAAAAAAACTGAAAATATTTGATCAATTGAATAGGAAAGTTACGTTCAATGATAATAAGGAGAACGACTGGAACATCATTGATTATCGAGTTAGGTAAAAATTAAGTAAACTCAAATATGGTGTGAAAATAAAAAAATAGAAATATTTAAAATTTGAAAATGGTTTTATAATTGGATAATTCTCATTAAGATGAGTCTAATGATATTTGTTTTATCTTCATTAGATCTCATTTAGATCACTATAAATTACCAAAATAAACAAAATAAAATAAGAGTAAATTAACATTTTAATATTTTTAAATATATATATAATAACTTAAATTCAAAAAACTGAAGTAGAATATAATATAATAATATTAAATAAATGAAAAGGACACACAAGAAGAGAATTAGATAAACATATTGATTTGAATAAATCTAAGCAAAATCTTTGAAGAAATTAAAGTGATCAAGAGTAACATTCTTGATCATCAAATTAGGTAAAAATCTAAATTTCTCAAAATGCTTACAAAATGCTGAGAAAAAAAAATATTTAGAAATTATAAAAACTAATATTTAATTCGTGGGTACTCATCAACATGAGTGCAACGACATTTATTTTGTCTCCATCAGACCTCATTTATAGTTTTTACAACTTACTAGTGTAAATATGTTCTATTAAGAAAACATAATTATCTAAATTTTAAAGACATCTATGTTAAACAGTAATGATATAAATTGAAGCACTATAATTTGACTTAATCAAAGTCATGTAAAGGTCAAATAAGTGGATAGTTTAAGTGCCATAGCAATAAAACCTAATCAATGTAAAAATTTGAAGAAATTAACCATTTTTTAAGGAATGTTTAATTTGAAGATACTGAGGAGATTGAGTACAAAATCATCTACTTTCAAATCAGGTATGAAATGGAATACATCATTAGATAACGAGAAGATATGTAATAAATAAGAAGTGATATAAATTGTTGAAATATAAAAACACTAAATCAAAATGATGTCAAGATCACATGAAAGGAGGTATCATGATAAATATCAATATAATTAAATCAATACAAAACATCCAAAGAAGTGAGATATATTGTATACAAAAGTTAAACTCCAAGTCATTATGGAGAGCAAAGGTAAAAACCTCTATCATTAAATAGAACACTAATAAAAAGTTCTTGAAAATCATACTAAAATCGTAGAAAACAAAACATTAAAAAATTAATAATTATCATTTAATCAAATAGAGCCCAAAAAGAGGACCTAACAACATTTGTTTCACCTTTGTCAAACTTTATTTGAAATTTCTTCCAATTACAAAAGAAAAAACATAAATAATTATAAATAATTATTTTATTAATTAATAAATATATACTAAAGTTTAAAAAGTCAAATTAAATTAATGTAAACAATAAAAAAATTCATGTTATGCACACATGAAGGATTTAGAATGACATTGTTTATGACAAACACAAAGGGAAATATGTGAAGAAATGAGATAAATTGTATAACATAATTACATTGAAAGATACTAAGGAGATTTGCTCTTACATTCTTGATCATCAAATCAAGTATAAATAGAACACCTTATAAGGAATGTTAAACTGTATAAAGAGGAATATTGGAAAATAGAACAAGAAAAACTTAATTAGATAGAGCTTGTCAAGACAAATCAAGCAGTAATTATTATGTCAACATCACTAAGCTTGGAGGTGTTGTGAAATTCCAAAGTGAATAATAACTAATCATAATAAGTTATTGTTTTAATGTTATGTAATAGATATAAAAGTTGGCATTAGTTAATCTGAAGTAATATAATATAAGAAAAACAAAATGATGCAATGTGTAACAATGAAAACATCTTCATTCACATAGTGGCATAACCAAATCTAAGCAAAATATTTGAACAAAATAGATAAATATTTTAGGAATGTGACATTCTAAAATACTAAGAAGATCAAGGATATCATCTTCAATCATCAAAATATTACAAATTTAAACTCACATAAAGTACGCCAAAACGTTAAAAATAAAATATTTAAAGATATATAATAAACATTTATTTGCATCGAGCTTGACTAGATGAGTCCAACAAAATTAATTTTGTTTTGATTAGACCATGTTTGAGATTATTGTAAATTATTTAACAAAATAGCCAAAATAATAATTAATTATTATTTTACTACTAAGTAAAAATATGTTAAAGCAAAAATGAGATAAATTTAAGAGACAAAACAATTAAATCAATGAGATGTAAAGGTCACATAGATGTTTTATGATAATTAGTAATATAACAAAATTAAAGCAAAAAATTTGAATAAAAAAAAATTATGTAGGTTATGTTCTCTTATATTAAAGATTTCCAATGTAATTTCATCAATAGTCAAATCAAGTGTAAGGAAAAAATCACACAAAAAAAGCTACAATGATAGAAAATCAAATATTCAAAAAGATTAATAATTTATTTAATTCAATGTGGCTTGTTGGGACAAATCAAATGACATATGTTTCATTTGGATTGAGTCTCTTTAGGTTTACTATGAATGATAAATTTAAATAAGAATAAATAATATCAAATAATTTTTTTAGTGCTAAGAAAATATATATAAATGTTTGAATGGAATAAATTAATTCAATTTAATTAAAAAATTGAAGTAAAAGTCATATGAGTGGTAAGAGTTTCATAGTAACATAACAAAATAAAAAAAAATTAAAAATTTTGAGAGAAATAGTTTATGAAATTTTCATTCCAAGACACTAAGGATATTAAAGGTAACATTCTCAACCATCAAGTAAACTATGAATGAGAATGTGTTGTAATGCATGTAAATACCAAACAAAATAAAATATCTAAAAATTAAAGTATGAATATCTTATTGGATCTGGCTTATTGAGATGAGTCCAATAATGTTTGCTTCACTCTATTTAACCTCATTTGGAACTGCTACTAATTAATAATAAAAATAAGTATTAACAATAATAAATTATTGTTTTAATATCCAGCAATATATATTAACATTGAAATGGGATAAACTAAAACATAGAATATAAACAAGTCAAAGAGATGTAATAGTCAAATGATATGAAAATTAAAGTCTAATAATAATACAACCAAATGAAATGTAAAACGTAAAATAAAATGAAATAAATTGAATAAGAAGTTTGCATTCCATGATACTAAGAGGATCGATCGTCCTCTTGAATAACTAACTATAAATTGTTGATGTAAATAATCATAAATAATAAAAATATCATTTTAATTATAAAAAATAAATACTAAAACTAAAATAAGCTAAATTTATGTAATACTAAATAACTAAATAAAAAAAGTGAATGTCACACTTGGGGAAGCATTGAGTTAAACTAGTACAAAAAATAAGAATGGAACATTTGAAGAAATATGATAAATTCTTAAAGAAATTAGCATTCCAAGATAATAAAGAGATTGAGTGTAACACCCTCATCAATAAATTAGGAATGTTTTGAAATTACTCATGATTCATACTAAAACAAAAAAAATCTTAAATTATAATATTGAATATTCGATTATATAGTCTCATTGAGAAAAGCAAAAAGGCTTATGTTTCCTCTGAATCATACCTCATTTGGGGTTACTATATTCAAACAAAAGTAAATTGGCATAAAACTTATAAATTAATATTATAACATTGAACAAACATATATTCAAGTTTAGTTGAGAAATATTAAGTGAACATAATAGGATTAAACAAATGTGATATAAAGGTCACATAAGAGGATATTTAGATTTAGGTAATAATATAACTAAATTAAAGGTAAAAAATTTCAAAAGATTGCATAAATTGACTGGGAAGGTTACTTCCCAATATACTATGGAGATCAACTTGAATATCAATGTGTTCATGAAATTATATACATTTTCAAATTTCTCATAAGACATTACAAAATAAAAAATGATACAATATTTAAAAATTTTAGAATGTATATGTAGTTGGATAAAAATCATGATGACATGTCTAATGAGTAAATTTAAAAAAAAGAATGAAGTCTTATATTAATATCATGTAAATTTCTATTAAACTTTAAATAAGGTAGATTGAATCAATATAATATAACTAAATCAAAAAGATCCAAAAGTCACCTTAAAGGAGAGGTAGGCTTTCATTGTAATGTGAAAATATCAGAACAAAATCTTTGAAGATAAGAAACAAATTAGACATAAAATTTGCACTCCAATATTCTAAAGAGATAGACTATAACATCCATCAATATCAAAACTTTTTTTTAATAAAAATTTCTAATATAACATAGAAAAATCTTAGAAAATAAAATATTTATAAAAAACACTAAAAATATATATTTAATTTAATAAAGCTCTTTAAGATTTGTCCAAGGATATTTATTTCATCTCAATTAGACCATGCATATATTTTCTTTCAATTATCAAATTAAATGTATATAAATAGTAAAAATATATTATTTTAATATTAAATAAAAGTATATTAAAATAGTAATGAAATTAATGGAAGTGCTATAATATAAACCAATGAAAGACATTTATAGATCACATATGATGAGAATTTTAGTTTCATAATAATATAACCAAATCAAAAAGAAATTTTTACAAAATTCTATAAACCACAAAAGAAATTTGCATTCCAATGTACTTATGAGATTAAGTATAATAACCTCAATCGTGAAATCAACTACAATAAAAAGTGTCTCATAAATCATGTAAAAATAATAGAAATACAATATCTTAAAAATATTAAAATTAAAAAATTTATTGTCTAAGGCACTTAGAGAAGTACTGAATGACAATAGTTTCATCTTGATCATACCACTTTTTGGTTTTCTTTTAATTTCAATATAAATAACATAAGTAATAGCACATTATAAATTTAATATGAAGTGTAAATATATTAAATATGAAAAAAGATAAATTGAAGCAATATTAGACAACCAAATAAAAGTGATATAAAGGTAGTAGGAGAGGAGATTTAGAGTTACATAGTAAAATAACAACATCAAAGAGCAAAATCTTAACAAATGAGATAAATTAGATTAGAAAGCGAAATTTAAAGGTACTAAATAGATTAAGTGTAACGTCTTGGATCAACAAATCATGCATGAAAAAAATATCGAATAAAAAATTTAAAACCTATTGGAAATAAATACATAAAATGTATAATTTTTTAAGTTCGATAACACAAGTCGAGATGAGTTTAATGACTTTTTCATCATCATGATCATACCTCACCAAGGATTATTATGAATTAGAAAAGTAAATAAACGTAAGTAATACCATTTTATTAATTTAATGATAAGTACATTGATATTAAATCTAAAATAAGTTAACTATAATAAATATAATTTGACAAAGTCAAAGCAGTGTTGTGGTTGCATAAGAGACGATTTGTAGTTACATTGAGATCTAATGATATCAAAGTGAAAATTTTAAAGAAATTAAAAAAATTATAAAGTACTTATAAGCAAAGATACTAAAGAGAATATCTATAACAATTTTTATCAACAAATATGATAAGAATTAAAATATTTCATTATTTGTAGAAAATCCCTAGAAATTAAAATATAAAAAAAGAATATTTAATCAGATAGAACAGATCAAGATGAGTTGATTGACATTTACTCCATCTTAATCAAATCTCTTTTGGAGTTATTTCAAATTCATAAAGAAATCAAAAAATTAAATTTGTCTTTTAGATTACGTAAACATAAATTAAATCTAAAATGAGATAAATTAAAGTAATTTAAATTTACCAAATAAAAGTTATATAAAAGTAATAAGATGAAAATATAAGATTAACCTTATAACAAACTATAATCTATTAAAAAAGTTTTAAATTATTTCAAATTGCATGAAAATATTACATTCTTATTTATAAAGGAGATTGAGTGTAACATCATCATTTACCAAATGAGACATGAATCAAAATGTCTAACAATGTGTACCAAAGCACAAAATAATTATAAAATATAAAAAACATTTCAATTATTAAAGCATATTTTATCAAGTCAAACATTGTTTATTCCATATTTATTAGACCTTCTCTTTAATTACTATAAATTACCTATGAAATAGAGATCATAAAAAAATTAATTGCTATTTTTGAATTTAGTAAACACATAACAAGGCTAAACTAACATAAATGAAGCAATGCCATATCAGCTAATAATAGATTTATAAATGTCACGCATGTGAAGAATTTGAGTTTCATAGTCATATAATCAAATCAAGGAAAATAATGTGAAAAAATAACATAAATTATAAGTGAAAGTTGCATTTCAAGATAACAAGATGGTCAAGTGCAATAACCTTGTTAGTTGAATCAAATATGATTCAAAATGACTCAAAATATAAAAAAATTTTTAAAAATAAATATTTAAAAATATAAAAAATGAAGATTTAACTGCATAATGCTGGACAAGGAAACTCCATTGACATTTATTTCTTTTTGATTTAACTGTGTTGGAAATTTTTGAGTCACTAAAGCAAACAAGTAAAACGAAAAATAAATTATTATTGCAATGTTTATCAAATATATATTAAAGCTAAATGAGGTAAATTAAAGAATGTAATAAAACTAAAATAAATTTAATATAAAGGTAAAATAAGAAAATATTTAATGTTACATAGTATATATTATAAGAAAATTCAAATTAAAATTTAGATCAAATTAGAACAATTATTTAAGAAAGTTGCATTCTATTATACTAAGGAGATCACATGTAACATCCTCAATTAAAATGTCAAGTACAAATCAAAGTTCCTCTTAAAGCCTGTCTAAACCTTAGAAATTAATATATTTAATATATATGTATATATATAAAATAAAATATTTAGTTTTATGAAGCTTTATTTGATGATCCCAATCATGTTTTTTTTATCAAGATCAAACTTAGTTTGGAAATGTCGTAATTTACCAAAATATAGTGATAAGAAATAATATACTAATATTTTTTAATTAAGAAAATATATACACCATGGCAAATTAGGTAAATTTTAAAAAATAATACAACCTAATCAAAGCATTGCAAAGGTCATTAGAGAATAGATTCAGAGTTACACAATAATGTAACAAAATTAAAGAAAACATTTGATGAAATGTGAAAAATTGTACAAGAAAGATACAATCTAAGATGCAAAGGTGATCAAGTGTAGTACTCCCCAACATAGTATTATGTTCAATTCAAAATTTCTCATGAAATTGCTAAATGTCATTAATAATACCTATTTAATACATATTTAGTAATATATTAATAAATATTTAGCTTGATAGGGCTCAACAACCAAAGTCCAACTATGTTTGTTTCATCTCTATTGGACCTCGTTTAGAAGTATAGTGAACTATCAAAATAAATAAACATAAATATTATTAAACTATCATTTTAATATTAAATAAACATTTATTAAATTTAAAATGGCAAAATTTATAGAAATTTAATGTAACAAAATCATATTGATGTGAAGCCAAATGAGTTAAAAATTATCGTTTTATAGTAATATACAAAAATATAGAGAAATGTTTGTAGAAGTGAGATAAATTGTGTGAGAAAGATGCAAAAATAATTATAATAATAGCAAGTGTGGCATATTTTATCAATAAATTAGGTATGAATAAAATTACTAATAAACCAAACGAAAATTTCAGAAAAAATATTTAAAAAATATTTAACTAATTATTGAAGTAGATAGAATTCAATCAAGTCTTGTTTGGAATTTTTACAAATTACCAAAGAACATAAATCTAAAAAAAAATAAATTATAATTCTAAAACTTAGTAGATATGTATTAAACCATAAAGGAGGTAAATTGATGCAATATAAATATAAAAAATTGATTTAAAAGTCACATGATAAGAGATTTAGAATAAGACGAAGAAAACAAATAAAACATTTAATGAAATGAGATAAATTGTTTGCGAAATTCACTTTTCAAGATACTAAGAATGTCAAGTGCAACGTTATTGATCATAAAATTATTCATGAATCAAAATTTCAAGTAAAGTGAGTTGAAACCCTAGAAAATAAAACATATAAAAATATCCCCAAAAATATTTCGTTGGAGAGAGGATATCAGGATGAGTCGAACAACTTCTGTCATGTTTAAATTGAACCTTTTTTAAAATAACCAAGAATTACAAGATAAAATATAAATAAAAAATAATAAATTATTATTGTAATATAATTAAATATATATTCACACAAAATTTAGATAAATAAAATACAAACAAAAGAATATAACTTAGTGTAAGATAAATTATTAAGAAAAAATACATTAAATCTTAAAATCGATAAAATAAATAAAAAATATAATATAACAAAAAGAAAGTTATATAGAGTTCACATATTAGGAGATTTAGAACTAAATACAAATATAACCAAATCACAGCAAACAACTGTGATGATTTGAGATGAATGTTTTGAGAATGTTCCAATCCTAGATATTAAGGAGGTCAAATATATCTTCCTCGTTCATCAAATTGGTTATAAATATGAATGTCTAGTAAGATGAGCAAAATCTTAAAAACATAATAAATTTAAAAATATAAAAATGAATATTTCAATGGATAAACCTTATTGGGACGAATTTTTTTAATATTAATAATAAAAATGTCTCATGAGAATGCCAGAAACTCAAAAGATAATAAACTCAAAAAAATATTAAAATGAGTATTTTAAGACGACAAAATTCATCAAGATGAGTCCAATCACACTTAATTCAACTTTATTGGGCCTCTGTATAAATTACTACAAAATATTAAATAGAATAAGAATAAATAATAAAGTCACAAAAAGGATTATTTTGAGTCACAACATAAAACATTCATATCACAAGAAAAATGTTTATCAAAAGAAATAAATTATAAGAGAAAGCTGTATTCTACGATATTAATAAGATCAACTGTAATATCCTAAATCATGAAATAAGGTAAAAGCAAAATGTGTAATAAAGTGTGCCTGGACCTTAGTAAATAATTTGATTGAAAGTACAAAAATAAAACATTTAAATGGTTAGAGCTTTCAAGGATTATTCTAATGATGTTTATTTCATCTCTACTAGATCTTATTTTGAGTTATTAGAAATTAAAAAAGCAAATAAATGACCAATAAAAACAAATATTTAGTTTAATATAAAGTAAATATACATTAAAGATAAAGTAATATATATTGCTGCAAAGTAATATCCAAAAAAATCAAATTGATGTAATGGTCACAATAGAGGAGATTTAGAGTTTCATAATAATATAATAAAATGAATGTTAAAAAGTTTAAGAAATAAGATATATTATATAGGAAAGTTACATTCCAAGATGTTAAGAAGATCGAGAATAGCATTCTCAATTATTGAGTTTTTTATGAACCAAAATGAATTAAATTATACAAAAAACATAAAAATAAAATTATTAAAAATATTAAATAAATATTTAATTAGATAGGGCTCGTCAAGATGAGTCCAACATTCTTTACATTTGGATTAGACCTTACTTGGAATGGCTCCAAAGTATCAAAATAAATAATTATAAATACAAATATATTATGACGATAATATTAAGAAATTATCAGATAAAGTTAAAGTGAGATAGTTTTTAAGTAGTATAAAATAACAAAAAAATGATTATAAAGTTCAAATGAGATGAGAAGCAGTGTAACATAGCAATTTAATAAAATTAAGGGCAAAAATTTGATAAGATGTGTTAAAATGTGTAGGAAACCTGCATTCAAATATACTTAATAGATAAAGTGGGACATGCTCGATTATCAAACCAATAGTGAAGCAAAAGTTCCAATACTACATGTAAAAATCATAGAAAATGAAATATTTAAAATTTAAGAAGCATATTATTTCAAAAATAAGTTAAAATATATTTTACCAAAAATGTAAGAAATTGAAACAATGTAATATAACAAAATTAAAGATTTTAAATTCCCATATGAGTATGATATTTCATTCATAGAAATATAATCAAATCAAAGTTAAAAAGTTTTAAAAATTAGTTAAATTATGTAAGGAACCTACATTCGAAGATACTAAAGAGTTCAATTCTAACTTCCCTAATCATCATAATGTGTATGAATTGAAACGCCTAAAACAGCAAGAAAAACACTTGAACAATATACAAAAATAAGAAAAATAATATTTCCAATTAAAATAATAATTTGTTTTTATTTATGCTCATTCAATTTGTAAATTTATAGTAATTGTTAACAAGGTTCCATGGAAATGAAAAAAATATTATTGAAATCCTTTAGAGGAGCCCTTTCTAATAAAATATTCATTTTTAAAATTTTTAAAGTCCTATTTTCTACAACTTTAGTATGTTTTGTGAGGCATTTTGATTAACGCATGATTTGATGATCAAGGATGTTATTATAGATCTCCATAATGGCTTGGAATGAAAAATTGAAAACACAATTTTTCTAATTTTTTCAAAATTTTCACTTTTATTTTGTTATAATACTTTGAAATTATATAAATTTTTTCATGTCGAATTTACATTTGTTTGATTTTTGACATTACATTTCTTCAAATAATATATTACATTATTTTAATTTTTATATATTACATCAGTTTTAAATTACTCTTATTTTGGTACATTAAATTTCTTTAATTTTTTTATTTGAGTTTTATAACATGTTTATATAATATTAAAAATAAATATATTATTATTTATGCTTATTTATTATGGTAATTAAAAGACATTTAAACGACATAAGTTGGGAAAGAAACTAATGTCAACGAACTTATGTCAACAAGGTTTATCTAATTTAAAAAACATGTCAAAATATTTAGGCTTTATTTTTTTATGCTTTAGCAATTTTTGTGAGTCAAATTGATTTGAACCATATTTCACTATTGATGATGCTATCATTGAACTCTTTTGTAACATGAAGCTCAACAATCTCGTACAATTTATGTCATATTTTTCAAATTTTTTGTTTTATTTTGCTATATTATTTTATAACTCGAAATCTTATTGTGTGTGAAAATTATATTGTTTGGATTTTTTATATTTAATTTAATAACAATAATTTATCTTAGCCTAACTATTTATTTACCTAATATTAAAAAAAATTTCTTATTTTTTTCTTATTTCCTTTCCATATTTATAGTAATTACTAAAGTGGTTCGATTGAGACAACAAATTTCATTTAACTCATTTTAGAGAACTCTATATAAGTTAATATTGATTACTTTTTATAAATATTTTATTTTATGGTGTTAAAACACAATTTATGACATTTTTTTTAATTCATAATTAATTTAATTGTAATTCATGATGCACTATAACATTGATGTATCTCAAAACATAACTTTCTTAAGAATTTATCTCTTTTTTCAAATTTTCACTTTGATTTTTTTTATCTTATTATATGGCTCTAAACGAACTCACTTGTGATGTTTATATTACCTTAAATTTGTCACATCATTTGGCTTTAATTTATAATTTGTCAACTCAAATGTAATTTTATTCGTTTTTATTTATACTTATTAACTTAGAATTAAGAGTAATTCAAAATGAGGTTCATTCAAGATGAAACAAAACTAATTGCACTTATCACAATTTACTGTTTCAAATTAAATATTAATTATAGTTTTTAAATATTTATTTCTTTATAGCTTGCATACATTTTCTATTATTTCAATTAATGCCTCATTTAAGGATCAACAATGTCACTATAAGTGTCCATAGTATATGGACTACAACTTTATCATATAATTTATCTTATTTCTTCAAAGTTTAGCTTTAATTTTCTTTATTATTATGTAACTTTTAATCTCACATTATCTTGCTTAAATTACTATGTTTTGGTCAAAATACTTAACATCAATTAATCTCACTTTATCTTTTGTATACGTTTACTTATGAAAATATTACTTTATTATTATTTATGCTTACTCAAAATTTTAATTTATAATAATTCCAAATGAAGTCCAATAGTGACATAAATATCTGGAGTGGACCACTTTAGGAGGCATTTATCAATTTTACATGTAAATTTTTTATTGAAATATTTTTTTTTGTTTAGGTGAAGTATATGTTGATTTGTACCTTATTTAATGGCATTGGTTTATCCCCATAGTTTCTTATATGTAGTATTTCTTGAAACAACTTATTTTGATTTTCTTATACCACTATGTAACTATAAATATCCTCTTGTGTTAAGTTGGTAAAATATAGTAACTCCAAATGATGGCTAATTTTAAAGAAATAAATGTCATTTGAATATATAGAATGACCATTATTTAAAAAAAAATTCATTTTTTATTTTGAGGTGTTTTGTTTTCTAGTACCATTACATGTTTTATGAGTGACTTTGATTTGTAGCTAACATGGTGATTGAGTATGCTACACTCAATCAATGTAGTTTCTTAGAACATAATTTTCCAATATAACTTATGAAATCTTTTGCGTTGTTTATTTAATTTGGTTATACAATAAGAAAACACAAATTCTCCTTCATGATTCCTTTACATCCTTTTTATTTTGTTTTATTACAATGCTTTAAATTATCTTATGTAAGGTTTATTATATAGTTATTTAATATAGAAATAACAATTTATTATTATTCATGCTTATTTAGTTTAGTAATTCGTAAAAACTCCAAATGAGCTATGATGGCAACAAAACGAGTCATTTGACTAGAGTGAAATAGCCCTATACAAACTAAACTTAATTTTTAAATTTTAAAATATTTAATTTTTAGAGTTTTGGCATGGTTTATGAGGCATTTAGATTCATTATAGTTTGATGGTTGATGATGTTATTCTACTTCCACTCAGTATTTTGGAATCTAGATTTCCTAATTAATTTTTCAATTTTTTAAAATTCTAAGCACTAATTTGGTTACATTGTCATGTAACTTAAAATCACCTCTAGAGCAACTTGTACATACTTTTTATTTGGATTTGTAAGATTACTTCAATTTTTTTCACTTCTATGTTTTTTAAATTTTATAAAATATGGTTTTAGTACTTTTCATGAAAGACTTTATTTCGAACTTTCTTTCTTAATTAGAGATGTTATAATTGATCTTCTTAGTATCTTGTGATGCAAATCTGTCATACAATTTAATCCATGTCTTAACATTTTTTTATTATTTTGCTATATTAAATTGCTTCATTTTGTCACATTTAACCATTAATATAGATCCATATAATATAAAAAAAAATAATTTACATTTCTTCTTATTTAGATTGGTAATTGTAGTAGTTCTAAATAATGTCTTATCTATATGAAATAAACATCAATAAACTAATTTTTATAGGCTCTATCAAATTAAATATTTATTTTAAAATTTTAAAATATTTTTAATTCTATAACTTTAACAAACTTTTATGACTTATTTTGACTCATTCTTAATTTTGTTATTGATGACATTACTGCAAGTCTTCAAAGTAGTATGAATTCTAATTTTCTCATACAATTTGTCTCATTTATTTAAATGCTTCACTTTGATTCTATTTTATTACTTTGCAACCCTAAAGCTTTTATCATCTAAACTTAACATTGCTTTGATTTGGTGATATTGTGATTCATCAATTTACTTTGTTTTGAGCATTAATATTTCTTTATCTAATACTAAAATAATGTTTTATTTTTATTTTGTCTATTTTACTTCAATAATTTGGAGCAATTTGCCAAAATGTTTAACTGAGATGAAGTAGGAGTGATTTCATTCACTACACCAAAAACTATCCATTTAAATATTTTGTACTATATTTTTAAAATTTTTTTATATGAATATGACAAGGTTTTGAGTCATTTTATACTCAAATTATTTAGTATCTTAGACGCAGCCTTCTAATGCTATTAACTACTTTGTAACATTTTTTTGATTTTGATATTTTTTTATGTAATTCTAAGTCACTACCCCGTGAAGTTTACAAGCCTTTCATTTGGTTATATTCCATTGCCTTTATTTGACTCATTTCATTATTTATATATACTTAATATAAAAATAGTAAATTATTTTTATTGATATTTATTTACTTTGGTAGTTCAAGCAATTTTATTTGAGGTTAAATCAAGAGTGATCAAATTCATTGGAATCATTATAATGAACTCTATCTAATTAAATAATCATTCTAAAATTTTATTATTGAGAATAACTGTAGCTCTTTTGTATCTTGGAATGCAACTTTTCATAAAATTTATCTCATTTAATAAATTTTTTTATTTGATTATATTCAATTGCATTAATTTGTCTCATTGAGCTTTTGTGTATATTTATTAAATATAAAAACAATTTATCATTACTTGTGCTTTTTTATTTTGATAATTCATAGCAATTAACAATTTATCATTGTATTTATTTCTATTTTTTTAACTATTTCTCTTTCATTGGACTGGTATGTTTATGAGATATTTCTTTTCATACCTAATTTTGTGATCATGGATGGTACACTTGATCTCTTTAGGATCTTATCTTGGAATCAAGTATAATTTCTCATTTTTACAAATTGTTCTCTCCTATTTCAATATGTTACTATGTAAGTCTAAATCATTTTTTGTGTGACATCTACATAGCTTTTACTTGTTTAGATTACATTTCTCCTATTCGTCTCACTTTAGCTATAATATACATTAAGTTAATATTAATGCTATAATTTATTATTTATTTTGTAACTTTTTTTCTTTCATTTTAAAAAATTCTTTCTATGGTTTTTGTGTGCTTTATTAGACATTTGATAAATTCCTAATTTAGTGATTCGAGATTTTATGCTTGATGTCCTTCATACCTAAAATTGAAATTTCTTATCAAATTTATTTTACTTTCCACGAAATTTTGTTATAATTTCGTTATACCACTATGTCACTTTAAATCTTATCTCATGTGGGCTTTACATCCCTTTGATTTGGTTATATTACTTCATTTAAAGACAATGAAAATATCATTTCTTCAAGTTTTAATTCTTCTATTTTTTAGGGTTTCAACATGCTTTAAGAGACAATTTGATTTGGACTTGATTAGATGATCGATAATGTTACACTTGACCTCCTTTGTGACAGATATTTTCGCTTTGATTGCACTATATTTATATGTAACTCAAAATGTTTTCTCATGTGACAATTTTACCATTTTTAGTTAGCCTTATCACATTTCTTTCATTTATGTCGTTTAAGCATTAAATTTTTTTTATTTAATATTAAAATAATAATATATGACTATTTATCCATATTTACTATGTTAATTCAAAATAACTCTAAACGATTTCTCATTTAGATGAAAGAAACTTCCTAGGAGTTGTCTCAATGTGTTCTATTCAATTAAATATTAATTTTTAAATTTCTAAGCATTTTATTTTTTATTATTTGAACATTTTTTGTGGGAAGTTTGCATTTGTAATTTATTTAACGAACTCTGATGTTTCCTTATGCTCTTTTTCTCCTTAAAAAATGACTCTTTCACATAATTCATTTATTTTTTAAAAAGTTTCACCTTCACTTGTTTAAATTATTATTAAACTCTAATTCTTCTCTTATGTGCATTTTCAATCATTTGTTTTGCATATTTTAATTTCAATAATTTATCTAATTTTTTTAATATATATTTACTTAATATTAAAATAACACTTTATTATTAAGTTTACTTTCCAACTCTCACATTTAGTAGTAATTCTCAATGATTTTTTATCATTATCGAACAACCACAGTGAGTTTCATCTCGATAGTTATATCTAATTGAATATTACATATTAAAAATTATACTTTTATAAAATATTTTTTATTGGCTTGGTATACTCTTTGAGGCGTTTTGATTCATACCTTATTTGATGATGCAGAATGTTATTCTCCATCTCCTTAGTATATATGAGCTTGTTTTTTTTATAAATAACCTTATTTATTAAAATTTTTTGTACTTTACTAAATTTTAATATATATATACATATATTTACTTAATTTTAAAATAATATTTAATATTATTACTATTGACATTACTTTGATAATTTATAATAATTCATATCATTACCTGATATAGATGAAGAAAATGTCATTGGACTAGTCACTGTAAGCTCTACGTAATTAAATATTTAATTTTTTAATTTTTTAAAAAATTTTATTCTTATGGTTTCCTCATTCTCTATGAGCTATTATGTCTTATATCTTATTTTGTGGCTAAGTTTGTTAAATTTCAACAATTTGATATTATTTTTTCAATTTGTTTTCTTCATTTAGGTTGTTATATTATGTAACTCTAAATATCATCTTATGTGACCTTAACATCACAAGTATTTTCTTATATTATGGAGCTTCATTTATCTTATTAAAGCTTTAATATTTGTACTTAGGTAATATTAAAATAGTAACATATTGTTCTTATTATTCATTTATTTAGTAAATTTGAAGTAATTTCTGATGAGTTTTGAACAAGACAAAATAAATAATGTCGGAATCAAGTCATTGAGTTGTATCCATTTATATAATATTTTTTAAATTCTTAACTTTTTATTTTTTATGATTTTGATGTGTTTTGCAAGGTGTGTTTATTTGTATCTTAGGGTGCCACTTTGTAAGTTAATTTATTTTATTTCTTAAATTTTTTGGTTCTTAAATTTCCTAATTACTTTTATTTGTTGTATTATAATGTTTTGTATATCTCATTTTAGCTTTATTTTTATTAACTTACTATTAAAATAAAAATTTATTATTATTCATGTTTCCTTAGTTTGATAATTTATGTTAATTCAATTTAATATCTAATTAAGAAATAAAAAACGTTAAAGAACTCATTTAGATGAGATTTACCAAATTAAAAATTAATTCTTATATTTTTTGGTATTTTATTTTTTAAAGTTTTGGTATGGTTTACTAGTTGTTTTCATTCAAACATTATATAAAATTTTGGATGTTAACTTGATCTCGATAGAACCTTGAAATACAACTTTGCCTTCAAGTTGTATGATATTTCAATTTTTTTCTTTGATTTTGTTATATTATTGTACAACACGAGATCTTAGCTCATGTGACCTTTATATTGCTTCTATTTGACTTTTTTATATTGCCTCCATTTTTTTCATTTGAGTTTTCATATATATATTTATTTAATAATTTTATTATTTTTAGTTATTTATGCTTTTTATGTAATACGAAATAAATCCAAGCAAATTTTGATCAAGATGAAATAAATATTATTAAAAACATCTTGAGATGATGTATAAATTTATGTATTCATTTTTAAATTTTGAAATATTTCCTTTTTTGTTGATTTGGTAATAATTATGAGATATTTTGATTCGAATCTAATCTGATCATCAAGAATGTTTGTTTGAATCTCCTCAGGATGTTTGAATGTAATTTTGTAGTATAATTGGTATCACTTTTTCATAACTTTCCTTTTGATTTTGGCATATTTTCTTTCTAACTGTAACTTATATTTCATAAATTTAGCTTATGTTTTCTTTTGATTTTGGCATATTACTTAGATTTCATAAATTTATAACACTTCAATTTATTTTATTTTAAGATTATTATCAATTTACCTTATTTTTAAAAATAATATGTCATCATGTTTCCATGTTTTTTTCACAATTAAAAGAAATTCTTAACGAGGTTAGGTGGAAAAACAACTAAATATTGTTGGACTCTTATACAAAATGTCCTTTTAATTAAATATTTATTTAAATAATTTTAAATAATATTTTTGTAATTTTTGCATTTTTTATGAACATTTTGATTCATGTCACGTTTAGAGATTGAGGGCAATACTCTTGAACTCTCTCATTTCTTGGAATGAAGCTTTCCCCTAGTAATTGATCTTTTCAACTTTTTTTACCTTTTTTAGTTATATTATAATATAACTATAGATATTATCCCACAAGACCTTTCGATCATCTTGATTTGGTTATATTATATTACTTCAGTTTATGTATTTTTTGTTTTATTATTATTTTCCTTAATATTAAAATAATAACTTACTATCATGCATTCTAATGTATTAAAATTTCAAATAAGCCATGACATTATTCATTCATCTTTATGTGATTCAATTATGTATTCCTTTTTATATTTCTATGTATTTTAATTACAATAACTTAGGCTTATTTCATGAAACATTTTAACTATTACCTTATTTAAGGTGAGAGGATATTAAACAAGATATCCTTAATATCCTCGATTATAACTTTCTTAAACAATTTATTTTATTTTCAAATTTTTCTTCATTAGTTATTATCTAACTAAAACTTTTCTCTTATATAAACTTTTCATAACTTTTTTTAAAAATACATGGCATTAATTAGTCTCATTTATGCCTTAATTATTTATTTTTGTAATTCGTAGTAACTTCAAGAGATTTCTAATTCGAAAAAGCAAATGACATTGGAGTCATTACAATGAGTTCTATTCAATTAGGTATTCATTTTACTAAATTTAAATATTTTAGTTTTTATTCTTTTAGCATGTTTTCAAGACATTTTTTGTACCTTGTTCAACAATTGAAGACGTTATAATCAATCTTCCTCGTATCTTAAAAGGTGACATTCTCAACAATTTATCTCGTTTCCTAAAATTTTCTCTTTAATTTTTTTATACTATTAAAGTCTAATTCTCTTCATAATTGATCTTTTCGTCACTTTAGTTCATCTCATTTTAGTTTTATTGTGTATATATTTAAAATTAAAATAATAATTTATTATTATTATTTCTCATTTAATTTGTAAATTTATTGTAATTCTAAATGAGGACCCATAGAGATAAAAAAATATTGTTGGAACCATTTGGAAGGGACCTTTCAAATAATATATTCATTTTCAAATTTCTTGGAGTCTTATTTTTTATAACTTTGGTATGTTTTATGAGACTTTCAGATTGATGCATGATTTGATGATCAATGATGTTATTATATATCTCCAAAGTCTCTTGGAATGCAAAATTTAAACACAATTTTTTGGTTTTGGTAAAAATTTTCACTTTTAATTTGTTATAATACATTGAAATTATAAATCTTTTGTCATGTAGAATTCACATCTGCTTGATTTTTTAATATTACACTTAATCAAATTTTCCAATTTTATCTCTAATATAAAATTTTTTAAAATAAAGGAGTAATATATTTTAATTTATTCATATTTAATTTGGTATTTTTTAGTGTAGAAAAAGAACGTTCGATAAAAATTAAACAAACGTTGTTGGGCCAGGCATGCCCACCTCTATCACATTAAAAATTCATGATGTATTTTTTAAAGTTTTAATTTTTAATTATATTTCTATGTTAGATGAGATAATTTGGTTTGTGCTAGATTTGATGATTTGGGATCTTACAATTTAACTACTTGTATATTGGAAAGCAACATTCTCCAATAAGTTATAATATTTTTCAAGTGTTTAACCTTGATTTTTCTTTAAATTATGTTGATTTTGGCATATTAGATTGCTTTAACTTTCATAATTAAGCTTTATGACATATTTATATAACATTCAAAAAATATTATTATTTACACTTATTTGTTATGATAATTAAAAAAATTAAACAAGATAAGATTGAAAAGAAACAAATGTCATTGGATTTATATCAATAAGGTTTATCCAATTAAAAAATCATATCAAACTTTTTACGTTTTATTTTTTATCCTTTAAGAAGTTTTATGATGCCATACTAAGAGAGTTCATTTAGAGTCACATAATGAGAAAAACAAATCAAAGAGAAAATTTTTAAAAAAAGAGATATTCTACGAGAAAGTTGTGTTTTGAGATAAATCTATGATCTATTATATCATTAATGGAGAATAAATTAGTTATGAATCAAAAAGATTTCACAAATAGTGCTCTAAATCCATAAAATAAAAATATTTATAAAAAAATAATCAATATTAATTTTGATAGATCTCTCTAGGATGAGTGAAACGAGATTTATTTTTTCAATCAGACCTCTTCAGGAATTACTATAAATTGGAAAAGAAAATAAGAAAAAAGAAGAATGAATTATATTTTAATATTAAGTAAATATATAGTTAGGCTAAGGTAAACTATATTGAGAAAATTAAAAATTAAAAATCAAAACATTGTAAAGGTCACATGAGATGCGATTTAGAGTTACGAAGTAATATAACAGAAAAACAAGAAAAAATTTGAAATACATTATTGAGCTGTATGTTACAAAAGAAGTTAGCTACAACATATAGTTTCTTAATAAAGAAATATTATTAGTTTTTACTTATACTTATTAACTCTTAATTAAGAGTAATTCAAAATGAGGTTCTTTCAAAATGAAACAAATGACATTGCACTTATCTCAATTAAGTATACCAATTAAATATTAATTTTTAAATTTTGAAAAATTTATTTTTCATAACATGGATGCATTTTGTGCCATTTCAATTCATACCTCATTCAATGATCACCAATGTTACTATAAGTCTCCATATAGTATATTGGACTAAAACTTTATCATATTATTTATCTTATTTGTCCAAATGATAAGCTTTGATTTTTTTGTTATTATGTGACTTTGAATCTCCTTTCATCTCACTTTACATCGCTAAGATTTGTTCTAAGTAGATAACTTCAATTAATCTCATTTTATCTTTAGTACATGTTTACTTATGAAAGCGGTAATTTATTATTATTTATGCATATCTTCTATGACAATTTATAATAATTGCAAATGAAGTCAAATAAAGACATAACTAACATCGGTCGACTACAATAGAAGGACTTTATCATATTTAAATATAATTTTTTGTATTTTAAAATACATTTTTAAGGTTAAGTATATGATATATGTTGATTTTTACCTTAATGGTATAAAATATTACAATTTATCCACATAATTTCTTATATGTAGTATTTCTTCAAATAATTTGTTTTGATTTTCTTTTATTGCTATGTAACTATAAAAATGCTCTTATGTTACCTTTGTAAAATATAGTAATTCTGAATGATCAATGATTTAAAAAAAATCATTTTTTATATTTTGAGGTATTTTGTTTTCTAGTAGCATTGCATATTTTATGAGTCACTTTGATTTGTAGCGAACTTGGTGATTGAGTATGCTAAACTCAATCAATGTAGTATCTTACAAAACTATTTTCCACTACAATTTATGGCATCTTTAAAATTCTATATTTAATTTGGTTATATAATAAGAAAACACTGATTCCCCTCTCACCATTCCTTTACATCACTTTTATTTCATTTTATTATAATGCTTTAATTAATCTTATTTAAGATTTATCATATATTTATTTAATATAGAACTAATAATTTATTATTATTCATGTTTATTTAGCTTAATAATTCATAGTAGTTCCAAATGTGCTATGATGTAAAAAAAAATAGTCATTTGACTAGACTAAATAAGCTTTATACAACATAAAAATAATTTTTTTATTTTAAAATATTTAAATTTTTAGAGTTTTGGCTTGGTTTATAAGGCATTTTGATTCATTTTAGTTTGATGGCTGATGATGTTATTCTACTTCAACTAAGCATTTTAGAATTGAGATTTCCTGATCATTTTTTTATTTTCTTTAAATTCTTATCCTTAATTTGGTTTCATTGTCATGTAACAAAAAATCACCTATGGAGCAACATGCACATGTTTTTTATTTGGATCTCTAAGATTACTTCTATTTATGTCTTTTTTATGATTTTAATATTTTATATTATAAGGTTTTACCACTTTTCATGAAAGTCTTTGTTCCAAACTTTATTTCATGATCAGAGTTATCATAGTTGATCTTCTTAGTATCTTATAATAGAAATTTCTCATATAATTTATCTCATATCTTCAAATTTTTTAATTATTTGGTTAAATTAAATTCCTTCATTTCGTCTCATTAAACTATTAATATAGATCCATATGATATTAAAATAATAATTTTTTTGCTCTTCTTATTTACATTTGAAATTCATAAAATTCTAAATGAGGTCGTTCCATAATGAAATAATCATCACTAGACTTTTATAGGTTCTATGTAATTAAATATTTATTTTAAATTTTAAAAATATTTTTGATCCTACAACTTTAAAAAGCTTTATGACTTATTTTGATTCATTCCTATTTTTTGTATTGATGATATTACTGTGGGTCTTTGAAGGATTCTGAAATAATTATTTCTCATACTATTTATCTCATTTATTAAAATGCTTTACCTCAATACTATTTTATTACTTTCTAACCCTAAATCTCTTGCATCTAAGCTTAACATTGCTTTGATTTTGAAATATTGTGATTCTTCAATTAAATTTATTTTAGAAATAATAATTATTTATTTAATACTAAAACAATTTTTAATTTCAATTTAGTCTTTTTTATTATATAATTTAAAGAAATTTAATATAATGTTTTATTGAGATGAAGTAGAAGTCATTGCAATCACGTTGATGAAACGACCAATTTAAATATTTAGTACTATATTTTTAAATTTTTTTTATGAATTTGGCAAGCATTATGAGTCATTTTAATTTGGACATGACTTGATAATCAAGGATGTTGCAACTAATCTCCATATTATTTAGGACTATGAATTTCTTTTTCAATTTATCTCCATTCCTCAAAGTTTTTCACCTATTTTGTATTATATTGCTATCAACTCTAATTCACTTCTAGATTGTGCTTTAAGTTATATTTTTTATATTACATTTTTTAATTTATTTTATAAGTTTATATATTTTATTTTTAATGGCTTTGGGGCTCCTTAAAAGGTATTTCAATATGTGACTAATTTAATGAGCAGGGAAGCAACGATCGATCTCTTCAGTATTTTAGTATGTAACTTTACCATAATAGTTATCTTATTTCTTTAATTTTTTTTAAATTTGGCTATGTTGCTACAAACCTCTAATTCATCTCTAGCATTTCATTTTCACTACTTTGACCTTTTTATATTACATTGCTTCAATTTATGTCATATAAGTCTAATTGAAATTTTTTGTTATAAAATTATCAATTTATTATTTTTTTATAAATTTGTTATTTATATAAATTTCAAACAAGATCTATTTGGGATAAAACAAATGTTCTTGTGCCCTTCTTAACAGGCAATATTGAAAGAAATATTCAAACGTATAATAATAAATATTTTGTTTTTTATTATTTTTTCACTCTTCATTGGAAATTTTAATTCATACCTTATTTAATTATCGAGATTATTAAACTCATTCTCTTTATTATCTCTGAGTGTAACTTTTCCTTACAATTTATGTCATTTCCTGAAAAGTTTCACATTTATTTTGTTATTTTATTATTTTAGCTCTAACTTTTCTCTCATGTAACCTTCACATCACTTTGGTTTTGTTATATTATTTAAATTCAAGTTTTCTTATTCAATCAAGAATGTTACACTCAAATTTTTTTTATCAATAATGAAACATTCTCGCATAATTACCTAATTTCTTTAAAATGTTTTCTTGATTTGGATACATTACTATGTAACTCTCAATGACTATCATGTGAAGTTTAGAACTCTTTCGATTGGTTATATTCCATTACCTTTGTTTGACACTTTTTTATATTAATATATATTTACTTCATTAAAAAGTTATAAATTAATATTGTTGATACTTATTTACATTGGTAGTTCATAATAGTTTTATTTGTGGTTCGATCATGAAGAATCAAACATCATTGGAATCATAAATTATTATTTTATTATTAAATTCATATAAAAATTTCAATGAGATAAATTCAAAGCATGTAATATAACCAAATCAAAGTGTAGGAGAGGATACATAAGAGAAGGGTTACACTTTCATTTTAAGACAACCTAATCGAAAGATAAAATTTAAAGAAATAAGATAAATATATTAGGAATTTGATATTCCAAGATACTAAGGAGATCAAGTATAGCAATTTCATCGTAAAATAACCTCTAAATAAATTATATCATAAAACTTGTCAAAGTGCATAGGGCTTTTCGTGATAAGAATAATAATGATTGTTTCTTCTCAACTATATTTCATTTTAAATTACTACGAATTACTAAAATTAAAATTATAAAAAATAATAAATTCTTATTTTTTTAAAATAAATATTTATTAAATCTTGTTTGACATAAATTGAAGCAATGTATTTTAAGTAAATCAAAGCAAATAGACAAATTGTATGGAGAAATTTCATTTTGATGCACTTAAGAGATTGAAAGTAACATCCTCAATAGTTAAATAAACCATTAGTCAAACATTGAACAAAATAGTATCAAAATCATAGAAGATAAAATATCTAAAAAATAAAAAATGCAAGTATTGTTAGATAGAGCTCATTGAGAAGGGCCCAATAGCATTTTTTTCACTTTAATCAAACTTTATTCAAAATAAAGTGTGTCGCCAAGGAAAATAAAAAGATAAATAAAACTTATTTTTTATTATTAAGCAAATATATATATTAAAAAAAAATAAATAAAAACATAATAATATAATAACATTAAAGTGAATTATAAGATCACACTAGAGAAAATCATAGTTTCATAGTAGTATAGCCAAATCAAACCAAAGGCATTTGAGAAATAAGATATATAGTCTTATAAAACTACACAATAAGATACCAAAGAGATCGAGTGTAACATCCTAGATTGTTATATAAGTAACAAATAAAAATATCTAATAAAATATGCCAAAAAACAAGAAAATAAATTGTTTAAAGATATAAAAATAAATACTTAAGTGGATAGAATGCTAGGGGAAGAGCCCCATGTCATTATTTTTCTCTCTATTTGATCTTGTTTTGTTTACTACAATTTATCAAAGATATTAAATATAAATAAGAAAAAATTGTTATTTTTTATTATTTTAGTATGTCTAAAATCTAAAATTAGATTAATTGAAATAATGAAATTTAACCAATTCAAAGTGATCAAAAGGTCATACAATAAGATAGCTATAGCTTTGAAGTAATATAGCCAAATTGAAACAAGAAAACTAAAAAATAACAAATTATTTTTGAAAGTTACTTTCCATTGCTCTGAGATGATCAAGCATCACATAAATATTTATTTTTATAGAGCTCTTTGAAGTCTATCTAATCACTACTATTTTGTCTCTATTTGATCACACTTAGAAATATCATTAATTACCAAAGTAAATAAAATAAATAATAATAAATCATAATTTTAAAAACAATTAGATATAATTTTAAGCTAAAAAACGAAAAATTAAGGTAATATAATTAAATCAATTGAAAGTAATGTAAGGGTCACACAAGTGAAGAATTATAATTTCATAGCCATATAACCAAATTAAAAAAAAATTGAAGAAATGAGGTAAATTATATTGTATATGTGCACTCTAGAATAATAGG
Organism: Vanilla planifolia; assembly: GCA_023846275.1. Taxonomy (NCBI): domain Eukaryota; kingdom Viridiplantae; phylum Streptophyta; class Magnoliopsida; order Asparagales; family Orchidaceae; genus Vanilla; species Vanilla planifolia. The sequence continues at coordinate 66,182 of JAIUJO010001160.1, forward strand.
AAGATCAAGTGTAATATTCTCAATAATTAAATAAGATATAGATAAAAATGTTATATAAACAATGCCTAAACACTTAAAAGTAATGAATTTTAAAATATTAAATGAATATTTAATTTGATGGAGCTCGTCATGATGTTTGTTTTGTTTCCATCAGAAAACATTTGTAATAATTATGAATTACCAAAGAAATTAAACTCGAATGACAATGAATTATTATTTCATATTAGAAAAATATATTTATAGATGAAATGAGACAATTTGATGCATTTTAGTGTATCAAAATCCAAGTAATGTAGAGGTAAAAATATAGAGAATTAGATTTTCATAGTTATTTAACTAAATCAAAGATATAAGGAAAGGAGTTCAAATGCAGTATACTGAATCATAGTGACAAAGAATTTAAAAAATTAAAAAAAATCAATTAAAAATATCAAAACTCATCGATGTGAGTCTAATTATTTGTTTCATCTACATGAGACCTCTTTTTCCAATACTATGAATTAACAAACTTAATAAAAAAATATTAAAAAATTAAAGCAATATAATAAAACTAACTGAAGGCAATGTAATGGTTTCATAAGAAAAAAATTGAGTTTCATTGTAATATAACCAACTCAAGGCAAATGATTTGAAAAACATTAGATAAATTGTATGCTAAAAATGCATTCCAAAGTGTCAAGGAGTTCTACTATAATATCTTTAATCTCTAAACAAGGTAAAAATTAAAACACCTCTTAAAATATTACAAAAACTTATAAATTAGAATATTTCAAAATTTACAAATAAGGGTTTAATTTGATTGAGCTCATCGAGATGAGTATTACAATATTTACTTTTTTTCACCACTAAAACACGTTTCATATTACTAAGAATAGCAAAACTAAACAAACATATATAATAAGAAATTAGTATTGCAATGTAAAGAAGATATACACTAAAGATAAGATGAGATAAGTTGTGGCGATATACTATACCAATATCAAAGCATTGCAAATGCCCCATCAAATGAGATTTTGGGATGCATAGTAAAAAACCCAAATCAAAGAACATTTTCTAAAATAAGATATTATTTTTTAGAAAATTATGTTCAATGATATCAGAGAGTTGAGGGTAGGATCCTTGGCCATCAAATCAGGTGTGAAAGGAAATGTCTCACAATGCTTGCCAAAACTATAAAGATTTAAATATTTAAAAATTAGAAAATGGTTATTTAATTTGATAGATTTATTATGGATGAGGAAATGGTGTCAACATCATCCGTGTTGAACCTCAATTGGAATTATTTTGAATTATTAAGCTAAATAATAATACGTAATAATAATAATAAGTAAATATCGAATATACATTTTATTATGTAAATTATAGCAATACAACATACAAAAATCATAAAAAACTATTTAAAAAACGAGATAAATTTTTTGGGAAAGTTTTTTTTCCAAAACACTAGTGAGGTCAAGTGAAACATCCTAAATTGTCAAATGACATGGGTAGATTACCTTGTGAAGCCTACAAAAAATATAGAAATGAAATTTCTTAAAATTATGAAAATAAATATTTTTTTAACATAATAATATAAAAAAATGAAACCAAAACTTTTGATTAAAAAATATTATCAATGATACTAAGTCATTTGTATGTAAAGTACTTTATCATCAATCATATAATAAAACTTTTCTTGTAAAGCTTGCCAAAATTTGAGAAAAATAAAATATTTAAAAAATATGTATATAAATGAACGTTTATTAGATAGATCTGAACTAGATGGGTACGACGACATTTGTTTCATCCCGAACGAAAGCTATTTGGAAAATCTATGAATTATAGAATTAAATAAACATAAATAATCAAAACTTAATATTGTAATATTAAGCAAGTATATATGAAAGTAATGTGAGATATATTAAAGAAATATACTATTTCTAAAATTTGAGTGATATAAATGTCACATAGAGGGGGAACAAGAGTTTTAGGTTAATATAAAAGTTTTAACAAAAAAATATAAAAGAGAATCAAGTTGTATGACAAACTTGCAAAAGAAGAAACTAACGAGACTAAGTATAACATCCTCCAATGAGATATACAATATGAAACAAAATATTTAATAAAGGGTGTCAAACTCATAAAACAAAAAATGTAATTAAAAATATAAAAATGAATTTTTAATATGATAGATATTGTTAAGTTATGACCAACAACTTTTTGTCATTTGAGCAAACCCCGTTAAAATTACCATCAAATTTTAAATATTTAGTAAATATATTTTCAAGGGAATGTTTTGTAAATTGAAGCAATATAATATATTAAAATATTTGGGACATAAATCGCACATAATGGAGATTTAGAGATCCATAATAATATAAACGAATCAAAGCAAAACTTAGGAACAAAAGAGATATATTATATTGGAAAGTTGATCTAACATAATATATTTTTTAAAGATATAATATAATATATTATATGTTTACAAAATATAATATTATTTTTTAATTTTTTAGAGCTCTTCAAGATAAGTTTGATGATGTTCGTTTAGTCTTTGTTAAACCTCATTAGTGGTTACATTGAATAAAAAAATAATCATAAATAATAATAAATTATCATTATAATACTAAGCTAATTTAACAAAATTAAATTGATTTAAAGATCATGGTAGAAAAGAATTAGTTCTATAAAAATAACATAATCAAATCAAAAAATGGTGAAGATTTAAGTTTAATTATTTAAGATTGCTACATTCCTTAATAATGAGGACATTGAGTGTAACTTTCTAGATCATTAAATTAGGCACAAATTAAGAAGCCAAAAAAACATGGCAAAACCCTAAAAAATGAAATATTTATTAATATAAAGAAATACTTAATTACATAGAGCTCATAGAGATATGTTTGACAACATTCACTTCATCTTTATTAGTCCTTAACAGAAGTTACTATTAATTACAAAATTAAATAAGATAATATGTTAATATTTTTTTTAAGATATTATGTAAATATATATTAAAATTTTAAAAAAATTCGCAATGTACTAAATCAATATGAAATAATGGTCCTATGCCTAGAGAATTGGACTTTCATTGTAATATGAACAAAACAAAGTGAATTATTATAATAAATGATATAAATTATATTGCAGATATGTACTCCCAAATACTTAGGAGATTGACAGTGATATCCTTAATAGGTAATTTTTGACAAATAGAAATGCCTCATAAATATCACCAATCCTTAATAAAATATAATATTTTGAAAATAAATTAATAAAATAAAGTTAATTTGGAAGAGTCCAATAGTGTTTGATTCATCTTAATAAGGCCATATTTGAAATTATGCCAAATTACTAAAATAAAGATGCGACAATAATAATTAATAAATTTTTCAATATTAATTAAATAAATATTTTAATATTAAGTAAATAAATATTACAATTAAAATGACATAAGTGGAAGCAATGGAATACAACTAAACCAAAGAGATGTAAACATCAATTGAAAACATAATGTAATTTTTATCGTAACATATAGGAAAGGAATAAAATTTAAAGGAATAAGATAAATTCTAAGATAAAGTTGCATTTTAAAATAGTAACAACATTGAATGAAACATTCCTAATATTCTAATTTGATATAATTCCAAATTTCTAACAAAATATCTATAAACCATACAAAAGAAATAATTAATTGATAGTGATCGTTGAAACAAGTTTAAATAAACATAAATAATCATAAATTGTTTGTTTAATATCAGTGAAAAAATATGAAGTTTCAATTGAGGCTTATTAGAGGCATGTAAAATAGCAAAATCAATGCAAAATAAAGGTCATACTACAAATTACATCGAATTTCACTTCAATATAGTGAAATTTAGGCAAACAATTATAGGAAAAGGGAAGTTATTTTTGAATATTGTATTCCAATATACTTTATAGATAGAGTGTACGATTCTCAATAATTATGTAATGTATTAAAAAAATTTTATTTTGAAGCACATCAAAATCTTAGAAGGAAACAATAAAAAAATAAATATTTAAGATGATAAAAATCACCAAGCTGAGTCAATGATGTTATTTTCATCTGATTTGACATTGTTAGATATTTTGTTAATTACCAAAGTAAACAATCACAAACAAATAATATAACTTTATTTAAATATTAAATAAATCTATATTAATGCTAAAATGATGTGAATTCATATAATGTAATATAATCAAAACAAGATTAAGTAATGGTCATATGAGAGGAGATACGAAGTTATAAATTAATATAACCTAAAAAAGTGTAACATTTGTAGAGAAGAGATAAATTATTTAAGAAGATAAGCTTCAAAGACATTAACTATATATATAAATGAATATTAAATAGGATAGAGGCCATTATGACTTGTCAAATGATGTTTCACTAATTTTGATTAGACATTGTTTGGAATAACTTCAAATGATCAAGATAAATAAGCTTAAATATTAATAAATTGTTATTTTTATATTAATTACATATAATTCAAAACTAACATAAGGTTAGTGAAGAAATAAGATACGTTAAAGTTATTTAATTATCACACATGTGGAAATTATAGCTATTTAGTAGTATAACCAAATCATACTGAAAAATTTTAAGAAATGAGTTACATTATATAGGAAAATAACATTTTGAATTATTAAGGGTGTCAACTATAACATTTGTGATTATTAATGTCACGCCCCGCCTAAACTATCACTATAATCTACTGATAAAATCAGCTAATCAGAGTATAGCAGCATATAATTGAGGACACAACTGTAAAACTAGGCGAGGGTGACGCAAGCAAAATAAAACTGTTACCTTTATAATCAACAGCAACTTTAATATATACATACCTGTCACTTGGGAAATCCTGTACAAAAGCTACAAAAACAGAAATAGCAGATACATTTGTACAAAGTCCCATACCATCCTAAACACCCTCTCTCTGTGAATCAGTGGCATGTCCTGTAATGTAAGTAGGGGAAATGAGCTTATAAAGCCCAGTAGGTGAATGCTATGGCTACAAGGATATAACATGATGAATATCTAACAACATGCTATAACTCAACTGTAAATATGGCAAACATAAATCTGAAATCAGCATGCAATGAATCAAGCAAAGTATGCAATTCATTTCTCTTTCTTTTCAATTCTCTTTTTTTTTCTTATTCATTTTCTTTTTCTTTTCTTTTTTTCTTGCTGGGTCCCAGACTTTCCCCATGATCCACATCCCCCATCCCTATCATATCATATCACATCTCTATGGCATCTATCTCATCTAGAGACCATTGCCCGTAGGCATATCGTGACTGGCCAAGCCTATCACGTCGGACCATCTCCGTATCTCAGCCCTCCACAAAGTGCTAGCCATATACGAGATGTCTCGATCTCTATCACGTCGGACCATCTCCGTATCTCAGCCCTGCACAAAGTGCTAACCATGTACGAGATGTCTCGATCTCATCATATCCCTCTGCACTCAGCCCTGCACAAAGTACTAGCAATGCGGGGGAGGTCTCTATGCCATCTCATCATGCCCAGCATCCTGTGCTGGTGCTAATATGTCCGGGGACTACTGGGATGCGATCTAGGGTCAATTCTTTTCTTCTTTTCTTTTTTTCTTTTTTTACTTTTCTTTTTAGGGAATTTAACCCTTTAAGAGGCATAATCGACACCTCTACACATTTTCTTTGGCATGCTTTACATTTTACTATACCATAGTATCATATTGCAAATTCTCATTTCATTTTCATATAATGCCATAATATTTCAAAGCCATGCTTTTATAATAAAATAACAATCACTACTTACATTACTATTTAAATAAATTCACCTACCTGAGTTCCTGAGGGTCCTGCCATTCTTTGGCCTCTTCCCCTTCCCCTTCCTCTTCTTCTCATTTATTTCAATTACAGGGTGCTGAAATCGCAAATCAATATATTTTTATCAAAATTTGTTTTAAATGCTGCAACATACAGGTAATTGATCTCTACAGAATGAACATTAAATTACCTGTCAGAGTTTGTTTTCTTCACACTTATGCAGCCTTCGCCACTCAACACTTCTTTTCAATTTCTCCCCCCTTTTAACACTACTCAAGCACAAAATAATTCAAGGGGATAAAATAAATATAAAACCTCTTACCGCCGGCTTAAGAACAACAAAAGAAACTCACCGGAGGCTGCCGCCGACCGCTGCACGGTTCAGAAATTCCCCTCGGATCAAGCCGACACTCGTATGCAACCCTCCTTTCTCGGCACAGAAAACGAGAAAGGGCTGCACCGCAAAGATTCCTTTTTCCCTTTGCTGTCCGCGGTTTCCCTGGCTCGGGATGCAAAAAGGAGAAGGCTGCACAACAACTCGGTTTCCCTCCTCGCTGAGCTCGGAACCAGAATCGCCGCCGCCGGACTTCCAATTTGTCGTCGGGACGGAAGCTGCTGGGGGAAAAATCGTTCGCAGGGTTCGGCACGAAGAACCCTAAATTTCCTCTCGGGGTCGGGGCATACGAGCGTACGAGCGCACGCAGCGACACGCGGCGACACGCGGATCGCCTCGCGTCCGACACCCGTGCGTCTCTTTTTTTTTTTTTTTTTTTTTTTTTTCACGCGTCCGACACCCGTGCGTTTTTTTTTTTTTTTTCAGGATATTACAATCTCCCCTCCTTCAAGAAATTTTGTCCCGAAATTTTCAGAACAAATCTGGATACTGAGCTTTCATATCTGCCTCAATTTCCCAGGTTGCCTCAATATCAGTGTGGTTCTGCCACAATACTCGAACCATGGAAATCGCTTTATTTCTTAGTACTTTCTCTTTTCGCTCTAGGATCAGAATTGGCTTTTCTTGATATGTCAGATCTGGCTGAATTTCGATACCTTCTGTATCATATCGAATAATATGCGCTGGATCTGAAACATACTTCCTCAGGAGAGACACATGAAACACATCATGCACTCCAGCCAACTGAATAGGTAAAGCAATTCTGTATGCAACCTGTCCTATCCTTTCAGAAATTTGGAAAGGACCAATAAATTTAGGCTTCAATTTCCCTGCTTTACCAAATCTGAAAACTCCTTTCATAGGACTAACTTTGAGGAAAACATGATCTCCCTCTTGGAATTCAACATGTTTGTGCTTATTGTCAAAAAATTTCCTCTGTCGATCCTGTGCAGTCCGTATTCTTTCTTTAATTAGTTTTACTTTTTCTGTGGCATCATCCACAAAATCAGGACCAATAAGCTGTCTTTCTCTACCTTCAAACCAGCATAGAGGAGATTGACATTTCCTGTCATACTGAGCTTCATAGGGAGCCATCCCAATGCTAGCCTGATAACTGTTATTATATGCAAATTCCACTAAAGATAAGTGGCTCTCCCAATCTCCTCCAAAATCAAGAATACACAGTCTCAACAGATCTTCCAAAACTTTAATTACTCGTTCAGTTTGGCCATCTGTCTGCGGGTGGAAAGCTGTACTGAATTTCAACTGAGTACCAAAAGCTTGATGTACCTTTTTCCAGAAATGAGATGTAAACTTTGGATCTCTATCAGAAATAATCTCCTTAGACACACCATGCAGCTTCACAATTTGTTTTAAATACAGTTGAGCTAGCCTTTCTGCTGAATAGGTGACTTTAATGGCCAAGAAATGCGCACATTTAGTCAACCTATCAATTATTACCCACACACAATCATGACCTGCCTGTGATCTAGGCAAACCCACAACAAAATCCATTGATATACTTTCCCATTTCCACTCAGGAATGGGTAAAGGTTGCAGCAAACCACTAGGCTTCTATTGTTCCCCTTTAACCTGCTGACAAATCAGACATTTTCTGACCCATTCTGCCACATCTCGCTTGAGACTAGGCCACCAAAAATTTTGTTTCAATTCTTGATACATTTTTGTGCCTCCAGGATGGATAGCATACTTTGAATTGTGAGCTTCACTAAGCAACAATTATTTCAATTGGAGATGATCAGGAATACATAACCGGCCTTGAAATCTCAACACATCATCTTTATCTAGAGAAAAGTCAGATATCCAGCCATCCCTGATTTTCTGAATTAGTTTCTGACATTCTTCATCTTGCAACTGATCTTCTTTAATAGACTGCAGCCAATCAGGTCTGATAGACAACTGACCAAGCAATAATACATTTCTCTGCAGTTCTTTCTCTAATAAAAGTCTATCAATTTCAAATACAGTCAGCTTCTCAACATCTTGGGATAAAATTGAGCTAACCTAAGCTCTCCTGCTCAGGGCATCAGCAACCACATTAGCTTTTCCTGGATGATAGATTATTTTCAGATCATAATCTTTGATGAATTCAAGCCACCTTCTCTGTCTCAGATTCAACTCTTTCTGATCAAAAATGTATTTCAAGCTTTTATGATCTGTCAATAATTCACATTTCACTCCATAGAGATAGTGCCTCCATTTTTCAAAGCAAAAACTATTGCTGCCAATTCCAGATCATGCACTGGATAATTTTTCTCATGAGGTTTCAACTGTCTGGAAGCATAAGCTATCACTTTGCCATACTACATTAACACACAGCCCAAACCTTGCAATGATGCGTCACTGAAAACCTGATAGCCTTCAGTTCCTTCAGGCAATGTTAATACTGGAGCAGATGTCAACTTTTCTCTCAACTGCTGAAAACTTCTTTCACAAGATGCATTCCACTCAAATTTCACAGCCTTCTGAGTCAATCTTGATATTGGTGCAGCGATTTGAGAAAAACCCTGCACAAATTTTCGATAATAACCTGCCAAACCCAGAAAACTTCTGACTTCAAATACATTTGAAGGTTGGGGCCAATTTACAATAGCTTCTATTTTCTGGGGATCTACAGAAATCCCTTCTGCGCTAATAACATGCCCCAAAAATGAAATCTTAGACAACCAGAATTCACATTTTGAGAATTTAGCATACAACTGATGCATCTGTAAAGTCTGTAATACTGTATGTAAGTGTCTTTCATGATCCTCAGTATTTCTGGAATACACCAAAATATCATCTATAAACACCACAACAAACTGATCCAGATATTCTTTAAATACTCTGTTCATCAAATCCATAAATGCTGCAGGGGCATTGGTTAGGCCAAAAGGTAACACCAGAAATTCATAATGCCCATATCTAGTCCTGAAAGCAGTCTTAGATATGTCATCTTTCTTGATTTTCAACTGGTGATAACCAGACCTTAAATCAATTTTCGAAAATACTGCAGCACCCTGCAACTGATCAAATAAATCATCAATCCTCGGCAGTGGATAACGATTCTTGATAGTAATTTTATTCAACTCCCTGTAATCAATACACATCCTTAAACTGCCGTCTTTCTTTTTCACAAATAAAATCGGTGCTCCCCATGGAGACACACTGGGTCTAATAAAACCCTTGTCAAGCAACTCTTGAATCTGGACTTTTACCTCTTGCAATTCAGCAGGGGCCATTCTATACGGTGCCTTGGAAACAGGTTCCACTCCTGACATCAACTGGATTTCAAATTCGATTTCTCTGTCTGGAGGTAAACCAGGCAACTCTTCTGGAAATACCTCAGGATACTTACAAACTACAGGAACATCCTGCAACTTTCCAAAATTCTGATCTGGTAGCAACACAGAAAGCAAAAATCCTTCATTTCCTTTCTGAAGCAATTTACAAACTTTCAACACAGAAATGAAAGGAATTTTCCTTCCTTTCCCATAGTAAATTACTTCTTCTCCCAATTGGGTTTTCATCTGCACTCTCTTTTCCATACAATCAATTTTGACTTGATGTTTCACAAGCCAATCCATCCCTAAAATAATATCAAATTCACTTAGGGGTAAAATTATCAAGTCCACAGAGAAATCTGTTCCCTGAATTTCTATATTTCCATTTACACATTCTTTTGCTAAAATTTCTGAACCATCTGGTAATTTAACTAATAAAGCAGTTTTCATGATTTGCAATGGTAACAGCAAATGATCACACACATGCTGAGCTACAAATGAATGTGATGCTCCACAATCAAAAAGAACTGATACTGCAATATTTTTGAAAGATAAAATACCTGATATCACATCAGTAGAACGAGGAGCATCCTGCTGAGATATAGCATATACTCTCGGCTGTCCACTTTTGCCAGCTGGCTGACCTCTGCCTGTGCCACCCGATGCTGTGGTAGATGCTGTACCTCGACCTCTGCCAGTACCAGCTCTACCACCTCTAGTAAAACCAGTGGGTGATGAGGCCATCCCAGATGCCGCACTAGCCTGGGGACAATCTCTAGCTATATGCCCTGGCTCACCACAAGTAAAACATTTGATCTGGCCACCAGTCCGATACCAACAAATCCCTCTATGAAATTTTCCACATTCTGGACACTGAGGGATCTTTCCAGTATCAGTCCTGCTACTGCTAGCTACAGATCCTGATTTTCCAGTACCAAATCTCTTACCTCTGAACTTTTTGAATCCCTTTTTAAAAGATGTGGTCTCTCTGATGGCTAGGGGTTCTTCTCTTTTTCTTTCTGCACTTCCAGCACCTGCAAGTTCTGTTCTATCATTCTGGCATTTTCCACAAGTTCAAAGAAGTCAGCTGTTCTGAAAGAAATTAAAGCATATTTGATTTCATGTTTCAATCCTTTTCTGAATACAAAACAGCGCTGCTCCTCAGAACCAAACATGTCAGGCACATGTCTCGCCAGAGTACTGAATTTTCTTTCATACTCAGATACTGTAAGGGCACCCTGAACCAGAACAGAAAGATCTTCCCGCATTCTTTCTCGGGCAGATAAAGGGATGTAGCACATTTCAAAATCAGCTACAAATTCTGGCCATGAGATTTCTTTTGTTGGCGTGCTCCTGAATTTAATCCTGTGGCATGATTCCCACCACTCCACAGCCTCGTCATCAAGCACCAAAATAGCTAAAGGAACTCTTCTGTGCTCTGGGCAATCCATGCCCTCAAAGATTCTTGTCATCTGCTTAATCCATCTCTCTGCAACTAAGGGATCTGTTCCTCCAGCAAAGTGAGGGGGATGCATTTGATAGAATTGATTTACTGCTTTATCCATCATGAAGCTGTCATCCTCCCTTCTCATTTGTTGTTGCGAAGAAGATGAAGCAATTGGCATTTGAGCATTATCAGAGCCTTGCTCTCTTTCTTCATTGCCAACAGGAGGTACATTTGCTTCTTCTCCTCTAGATCCCTTTATTCAGCAAATTTACACATATCAATTCTCAATAATTCAACAATTTTCACAATTATATGTATGTGCTTTACTTAAAAACAGGTATGACATATACATGCTGTGCCAGTGTCCTCACTCAAATTCTTAATTCTTACAACTTTTCTCTGATACCACCCTGTCACGCCCCGCCTAAACTATCACTATAATCTACTGATAAAATCAGCTAATCAGAGTATAGCAGCATATAATTGAGGACACAACTGTAAAACTAGGCGAGGGTGACGCAAGCAAAATAAAACTGTTACCTTTATAATCAACAGCAACTTTAATATATACATACCTGTCACTTGGGAAATCCTGTACAAAAGCTACAAAAACAGAAATAACAGATACATTTGTACAAAGTCCCATACCATCCTAAACACCCTCTCTCTATGAATCAGTGGCATGTCCTGTAATGTAAGTAGGGGAAATGAGCTTATAAAGCCCAGTAGGTGAATGCTATGGCTACAAGGATATAACATGATGAATATCTAACAACATGCTATAACTCAACTGTAAATATGGCAAACATAAATCTGAAATCAGCATGCAATGAATCAAGCAAAGTATGCAATTCATTTCTCTTTCTTTTCAATTCTCTTTTTTTTTCTTATTCATTTTCTTTTTCTTTTCTTTTTTTCTTGCTGGGTCCCAGACTTTCCCCATGATCCACATCCCCCATCCCTATCATATCATATCACATCTCTATGGCATCTATCTCATCTAGAGACCATTGCCCGTAGGCATATCGTGACTGGCCAAGCCTATCACGTCGGACCATCTCCGTATCTCAGCCCTACACAAAGTGCTAGCCATATACGAGATGTCTCGATCTCTATCACGTCGGACCATCTCCGTATCTCAGCCCTGCACAAAGTGCTAACCATGTACGAGATGTCTCGATCTCATCATATCCCTCCGCACTCAGCCCTGCACAAAGTACTAGCAATGCGGGGGAGGTCTCTATGCCATCTCATCATGCCCAGCATCCTGTGCTGGTGCTAATATGTCTGGGGACTACTGGGATGCGATCTAGGGTCAATTCTTTTCTTCTTTTCTTTTTTTCTTTTTTTACTTTTCTTTTTAGGGAATTTAACCCTTTAAGAGGCATAATCGACACCTCTACACATTTTCTTTGGCATGCTTTACATTTTACTATACCATAGTATCATATTGCAAATTCTCATTTCATTTTCATATAATGCCATAATATTTCAAAGCCATGCTTTTATAGTAAAATAACAATCACTACTTACATTACTATTTAAATAAATTCACCTACCTGAGTTCCTGAGGGTTCTGCCATTCTTTGGCCTCTTCCCCTTCCCCTTCCTCTTCTTCTCATTTATTTCAATTACAGGGTGCTGAAATCGCAAATCAATATATTTTTATCAAAATTTGTTTTAAATGCTGCAACATACAGGTAATTGATCTCTACAGAATGAACATTAAATTACCTGTCAGAGTTTGTTTTCTTCACACTTGTGCAGCCTTCGCCACTCAACACTTCTTTTCAATTTCTCCCCCCTTTTAACACTACTCAAGCACAAAATAATTCAAGGGGATAAAATAAATATAAAACCTCTTACCGCCGGCTTAAGAACAACAAAAGAAACTCACCGGAGGCTGCCGCCGACTGCTGCACGGTTCAGAAATTCCCCTCGGATCAAGCCGACACTCGTATGCAACCCTCCTTTCTCGGCACGGAAAACGAGAAAGGGCTGCACCGCAAAGATTCCTTTTTCCCTTTGCTGTCCGCGGTTTCCCTGGCTCGGGATGCAAAAAGGAGAAGGCTGCACAACAACCCGGTTTCCCTCCTCGCTGAGCTCGGAACCAGAATCGCCGCCACCGGACTTCCAATTTGTCGTCGGGACGGAAGCTGCTGGGGGAAAAATCGTTCGCAAGGTTCGGCACGAAGAACCCTAAATTTCCTCTCGGGGTCGGGGCGTACGAGCGTACGAGCGCACGCAGCGACACGCGGCGCCTCGCGTCCGACACCCGTGCGTCTCTTTTTTTTTTTTCTTTTTTTTTTTCACGCGTCCGACACCCGTGCGTTTTTTTTTTTTTTCAGGATATTACAATTAAGGTACAAATTGAAATATCATGTAACATGTGGGAAAAGTACTAAAAATAAAATATCTTAAAATGTAAAAATTAATATTTAACAAGAGAGAGCTCATCGAGATATGTCCAATGATGTCTGTCAAGACTCCATTTGACCTTATTTGGAGTTACTTCAAACTATTTATATAAATAAGAATCAATAAAAAATAATTATTGTTTTAAAATTAAGAAAATATATATCCTAAACATTAAATGAGGTAATTTGAAGCAATAATAATACAATAAAATCAAGGTGATCTAAAAATCACGTAGGAATAGAATTAGCACAAATAAATAATATAAGAAAATAAAAGTAAAAATTTAGAAGATAAGGTAAATTATACATGATAGATGAAGTTCATTATAATAAGGAGATCAAATGAAACACTCTTGATTATCAAATCTAGTGAAAACCTAAATGTCTCATAACGTGAAATAAGTCCGATGAAAATGTATACCTAGAAATACAAAAATATATATTTTGTTGGATAGATATCTTCAAGACAATTAAAAAAAAATTTATTACACGACCATCAGTGCTTGATAAAAAGTATTAAGAATTAAAAATTAGAAATGCTTATGTTATAATAAATTATTTTTTAACTTTTAATAAATACACATTAAAGTAAAGAAATTGATAAATGTTATCAATGTAACAATGTCAAATCATAATGGTAATTATACAAGATTAGAATTTGAACTTCATAATAATTTACCACATTAAATTAAAAATTTTCAACAAATGATATAAATTTGCCAGAAAGATGTAATTGTATATGGTTGAGTTCTCGTATTGAGTAAGCAAAATAACTAAATATTTATTTTTTTTAATAAAAAAGCCAAATTATATAAGATGCTTGCATTTGAACAAATTAAGGAGATTGAATGTGACATCGATGATTGTAAAAAAAATTATAAATAAAAATCTATCATAAAGTAAGCTATAATCAGAGAAAAAAATTATAAAAATAAAAAATGAATTTTATATTTAATAAGATCATCAAGAAAAAATTAACAACATTTTTGCTTCTAATTGGACCTTGTTAGTAATTAATATGAATTAGTAAATTAAATAAACTCAAGTAATAGAATATAATTATTTAAATATTAAGCCATTATATATTAACGTTAAAATAATGTAAATTAAAATAATATAATATTACAAAATAAAAATATTGTAAAGATCACATTTTAGAAGACTCTGGGCGACGTAATAATACAACACAATCAAAACAAGACTTTCAAAGAAATGAAATAAACTAATGCAATGAAATATAACAAAAGAATAATAATGTAAAAAATAAATGAAAATTTAGTGTTTCATTCTAACATAACAAAATAAAGACGACACATTTAAATAATTTTGATGAATTAGATAAGGAATTTTCAAACAAAGATACTAATGTGGCGAAAGGCAATGTCATCGATTATCAAATAAAGAACAAATCAAAAAGTTTCATGAAAAATTCAAAAACAGTAGAAATAACTAAAAAATGTGAACATAAATATTTAAATTGATAGTGCATTTAAAGATGGTCAAAAGAAGCTTGTTTTATCTTGATCATGCTTGGAACTTCTGCAAATTATAGAAGTACATAGAACAAACAAAAACATATTATTTTTTAATATTTTATAAATTTATATTGAAGATTAAAATTGATAAATGTAGGTAATATAATATAACGAATTGAAAAACATTTAACATTAAAAGATAGAAGATTTTGAGTTACACAATAGTATAACAAAATGAATTAAAAAGGTAGAAGAAATTAAAGAAATTATATAAGAATGTTGCATTACAAGAAATTAAAGTGATCAAGAGTAGTATCCTAGATCATCAAATAAGACATTAGTCAAAATATTTACTGAAGCATGCCAAGTCTTTAAAAAATGAGAAATTTTAAATTATAAAAATGAATACTTACATTGATATAGCTTCTCAAGATACATCTAATGTTATTTGTTTCATCTTAACTAGGCCTTCTTTAGAATTATATGAACTTAACAAATAAAAATTTCTTAAATAATTACCTTTCATTATTTTATTATTAAGAAAACATATAATAAAAGTGAAATTAGACTAATTGAATAATGAAATATAATTAAAATAAAATTACTTTTAAGGAAATCATTACTTAATAATAAGAAAAAATATATAAAACCAATAATTAGGAAAATAAAAGTAATGTAACATAATAAAAATCAAATGATTAGATCACAACAAGACAAATTAGTGCTTAATAGTAATATAATCGATTCAAACAAAACATTTTTAAAGACATTTGATAGATTGCATGAGATATTTGAATGTTTTTAAGATGCTAAAGAAATCAATTGCAACATCTTCAATCATTATATTAATTATGAGCAAAATATATGATAAAACATTCCAAGACCTTAGAAACAAAAATATTTTAAAAAATACAAATTAAAATTTAGTTATATGGAGCTCATTGAGATGAATGTAGTAATCCTTTTTCATCTTGATCAGACCCCATTTAGAATTATAAAAAATTTAAAAAAATTAGAAATCAAGAGTAATAATAAAATATTAGTCAAATACTACATAAATATATATTAAATCCAAAAACAATAAATCAAAGTGTTGTCACGTAAAGAATTCAAAGTGATATAAAGGTCACATGAGTGGAGATATTTTGTTACATAGAAATATAACACAATAAATGTAAGTACATTTTAGAAATGAGATAAATTTTTTAGATAAGTTGAATTCCAAAATATTAAGGGGATCCTATGTAATACCTCTTATCATTAAATGTTGTAAAAACAAAAATGTCTTGTAAAGTGTTTTAATTCCCTAAAAAGTACCATATTCTAAAAAAATAAATATTTAAAGAGAAATAAATAAATATTTAATTATTTCATAATGCCTTAACTAACAACATCTATTTCATCTAGATTTTAGTTCGTTAAAAATTACTTTGCATTAAAAAAATATGTGAATATATAAAAAAGTTGCGAAGAAATCAATTGAATAAATATAAAGAACCAAATCAAAGCTTTCTAAAAGTAAAATGAATGAAGATTTAGAGTTAGAAGGAAATATAACCACTTAAATTTTATGGTAAAATTACATTCTATGACAGTATGGAGATGAAAAATATCATCCATAATTGTCAAATCAGATTCAAATCAAAATGCCTAGTAAAGCATATTAAATTCTTATAAACCAAAAATTTAAAAATATAAAAATGAATACCATGTTTGTTTCATCTTGATCAGACCTCTTTAAGAATCTCTATAAATTATTAAGTTTAAAAATCACAAATAGTAATAAACTATAATTTAAAATTTTAATAATACAATAATAATTTTGTAATTGGATCAAATCAAATCAACGGTAAGGGTACATTAGAGACAAATTATAGTTTCTTAGTAATATGCAACCCAATTAAAGTAAAACATTTTTGAAAAAATAATTTTATAATGATCTTGTATTGCAACATATGAAGGAGGTCGAGTGTAATATCCTTGGCACTAAAATTTGGTATGAATCAAAATATCTCATATGTCGAACAAAAATCATAAAAAAGAAATTTTGAGAAAGATAATCATTGAATTTTTAAATTGATAAAGCTGTTCAAGACAAATGCAACAGTGTTTATCTCATCTAAATTAGATCTTCATTATTATAATAACAAAGTAAATTTTCACAAACAGTAATAAATAATTATTTTAATATGAAATAAATATATATATTAAATTTGAAATTAGATAAATTGTTTGAATAAAATACAACCAAATCAAAGTGATGAAAAGTGACATAATCAGAGTTTTAGTGTTAATTATAAAATATCCAAGTTAAATAAAAAAGCTTTATGAAATGAGATAAACTATACCATGTGGTTGAGTTCCAAGACACAATGGAAATTGAGTCAAACATCACAGACTATTAAATCATTCACGAATCCAAATTCTTTGTAAAGCATGACAAAACAAAAAAAATTAACAAATAACTTTTTAGAGCTCATGGGTGTAAGTTTAATAATATTTATTTTGTCTTAATCAAATCTTATTTAGAATAACTTTGAAATATCAATAAACATAAGGATAAATTTTAAAATTTTATTATTTAAATATGGAAATTATATATTAATTTCAAAAACATGTGAATTCAAATAATATAATATAACCAAATCCAAAGTGTCATAATATAACTAAGTCAAAGCCAAAAAATTTGATGAAATGAGATGAACTATATTAGAACGTTGCATTACAAGAAACTATGGCAACCAAGGAAAAACTTCTTGATTGTCATGTCAAGCATGAATCAAATTTTCTCAAGGAGTCTATAACAATACTATAAACTTATACAGAGCTTGTTAGGATAACTTTAACGACAAACAATTCGTCTTTATCAAACTTAGTTCTAAATTATTATGAATTAAGAAATTATATAAACCAATAAATAATAAATTATTATTTTAGTATTAAAGAAATATAAGTTAAAATTGAACTGAGCTCAAATAAATAATATATTTTATCCAATTCCATTGAATGTTGAAGTCATACTCGAGGAGAATGATAGTTTTATAATAATATAAGCAAATTAAAGTGAAAACATTAATGAAAAAGAATAATAATAAAAAAAAGTTACGTAAAAGATGCAAAGGGGATCTAATTTAATATCCTTGATCATTAAATTTAGCTTAAATTGACTATGACGATGTCTATTTCTCTATGGTTAAACCTCACTAGAATTTACTGCAAATTACAAAATTAAATTATCATACTTAACAATGCATTATCATTTGAATATAAAAAAATTTATAATAAACTTAAAATGATATAAATGGAAGCAATGTATCATAACCAAGTGAAAGTGATGTAAAGATAAAATGAGAGCGGAATAGGAGTTCACATAATTATAACTAAATGAAGGTAAAAAATTTAAAGAAATAAGGTAAATTTAAGGCAAAAATTACATTCGGTAATGTGTAATATTCTTAATTGCCAAATGTTGTGTAAATATAGATGTCCTTTAATCCATGGCATTACTACTAATAATAATATTTAAAAATATTAAAAAAAATAAATATTTAGTTCAATGTTTCTCATCCAAAAAGGTCTCAAAACATTTGGTTCATCTAAATCAACCCTTGTTTAGAATTACTATTAATTAAAAATGCAAAAAAAGCATGAATAAAAATAATTTGTTATTTTATTAAGGAGATAAATTGATGCAATATAATACAAAAAAATTAAAATGAAATAAAGATCAGGCTTAAGAATATTTTGAATTATATTGTAATATAATCATGTTAAATAAAGAAATTGTGGGAAATGAGATAGATTATATGAGATAGTTGCAATCCATGATATCAATGAGATCTGGCATAACGATCTATATCACCAAATTATGTTTGAAAAGAAATACGTCACAAAATGTTTAAAAACCATGGAAAGTAAATTCTATATGAAAAAATAGAAAAATGAATGTTAAATTAATATAGGTTATTGAGTTAAGTAAAATGATGCTAATTTTGTCTTAATCAAACCTCGTTTAAAAATACTATGAATTATCAAAATAAGAAAGAAAAAATAAAAAATTTTTATATGATAAAAAGAAAATATTTGAAATTTAATTCATACAAAAAATGTTGTGTAATGAGAGAAAAATCATAAAACACAAATTATTTAAATATATAAAATAAATATTTTATTTGATAGATCTCATGAAGATCTTTTTTATTTTTTATCCTTATTCTCAATTAGACATCATATAGAATTCATAAAAATTGATAGTGAAAAAATAATTAATAAAAAATAATAACTTAAATATTGTGTCAAATCAGTTATGAAGCAAGTTATTGCAACATGTGTGTCAAAATGTTTAAAAAATCAAAGAAATATTTAGTAGGATATAACTAATTGAGTCGACCCTAACAACGTTTTTTCCCTTTGATTAGGCATTTTCTATAATAAGTTCAAATTACGAAATTAAAAAAAGATAAATAATTTAAAAATTATTTTAATACTAATAAAAATTAGAATAAATTATAAAATAAGAAAAAATTAGTAAATATAACATATCCAATTGGAAATGATGTAAATGACATATAGGCGGTGATTTATAGTTGCCAAGAAATGTATTTAAATGAAAAAAAAATTGAAGAAATGAGATAAATCGTATAGGAAATATATAGTCCATGATACAATGGTGACTAATCATAACATCATCATTCATCAAATAATTTATGAATTGAAATGTCATGAAAAAAATCCTAGAATAAATAATTAGTGTTATAAAAAAGAATATTTGATAATATAAGGCTCGTAGGTAGAAGTCTAATAATAATTTATTCATCTCAATAAAAAATCTTTTAGAATTATTACTAATTAAGAAATTAAATAAACATAAATAATAACAAATGTTTATTATAATATTAAGGAAAAATATTTTAAAAACGTTGATTACATGAAATAAGTAATAAAACAATATAAAGAAGAGATCAAGCATCATATATACTAAAGAGAATGGTGATGTTTTGATTATAACATCCCCATTCAAAAAATTAGCTATAAATCAGACTGTGTAAAAAAGCATGCTAAAATAATGAAAAAATAAAAGTTGAAAAAATACATGAAAGTTGAATTCCAGCATATTAAAGAGATTAGGCATAATTCCTTGATCATAAAATCAAGTAGAAATTGAAATGTCATGCAAAACATGCTAAAATCCAAAAAATATCAAAATATTTAAAAATATAGAAATAAATATTTTATGGATAGAGCTCATCGAGAGTAGTCTAAGATGTTTGTCTCGTCTTGACTAGGACTCATTTGTAGTTACATTGAATTACTAAAGTAAATAAGAATAAGTAACAACAAATTATTATTTTAATATGAAGTAAATATATATTAAAGTTGAAAATAAAAAAATGTAGCTATATAACATAACCAAATAACAGTGATGTAAGGGTTCCACAAGAGTATAATTTCAATTTGAATGTAATATAATCAAATATAAGCAAAAGATTCACAAAACTTAGAAAAAAGGTATGAGAATACTTCATTCCATGATTGTTAAGGGATCAAGCACAACATCTTGAATCACGAAATACTGTACAAATTAATATTTATTATTTGTTATATGCATTCCTTCAATTTAACTCAATTCAACCTTAACATATTTTTACCTAATGCTAAAAAGATAATTTAATATTTATTATTTGTTATTATAAATTGTAATTCCATACAAGATTCAATTAAAATAAAATAAACATCATTTCACTACTCTCGATGAGCTCTTTCAACATAAATATTCATTCCTGTTTTTCTAAGCACTTTTTTTTCGATAATTTTGCTTACTTTCTTTAGGTTTTTTGATTTATAATTGATTTTTTCATAGAGGTTATTTCACTTGATCTCCTTAGGGTCTTAGAAAACAACATTTTCATACATTTTATAATGGCTTACATTTTTTTAATTTTTGATTAAACTATATTTCTATGTAATTCTAAGTTTTCCCTTATGTGCAATTTTTTTTGTCATGACTTTGCCATATTGTATTTGTTCAGTTTATCATATTTCAACTCGAATATATACTTGCTTAAAATTAAAAAGATAATTTCTTATGATTCAAGTATATTTACTTTTTTTAATTTGTTATAACTTTATACAATTTTTGAACAAGATGAAAAAAATAATAGCTCATCTTGACCAATTATATCCAATTAAATATTAATTTTTTTATATTCTAGTTTTTTTGAATTTTAATTTTTATGATTTTGGCATGCTTTATGAGTAATTTTTATTCTTAAATGATTTGACAATTGAATATTTTGTATTAAATCTTCTTATCATCACGGAACTCAAATTTCTCGTGCAATTTTTTTATTTCTTTAAATTCTTTTCTTTCATTTAGTTATAATACTAAAAGATCTAATTCTCCTCTCAATGTCTTTTAAGTCATTTTGATTTGGTGATATTACATTGCTTCAATTTATTACCTTTCAACTTTAATATGCAGTTACTTCATATTAATAAATAATTATTTTGATTTATATTTATTTAATTTGTTAATTAATTGTAAATCCAAGTGAGGTTTGATTGAGATGAAATAAATGCCATTGGAAAAACTCGATGATCAAGTTTAATTAAATATTATTTCTGAGAATCTTTAATAAATTTTTAGTATTTTGGCATGTTTTCTTTGGCAGTATGACTCATACATCATTGGATGATCAAGTTTGTTTGTCTAGAATTCTTCTTGGAATGTAACTTTATTGTATAATGTATTTAATTTATCAAAATTTCTAACTTTGATTTGTTTATCTTACTATGTAACTCTAAATCATATCTACTGTGACCATTATGCCACTTTGATTTGATTATGTTGCATAGTTTTAATTTATTTAATTTCAACTTTAATATATATTTACTATCCATTACAAGAATAGTTTTTATTATAAACATTTAGTTACTTATATCAATAACATTAATTTTGAATGAAGTCTAATTGAGGAAAAACAAACATCATTGGAGTCATGTCGTCAAACTATCTAATTTAATATTACATTTTATATTTTCAAACATTTTATTTTCTATGATTGGCCTTGTTGTGAGATACTTTTTCTTTTGTACCTATTTTGATCATTGATGATGGTGTACTCGAGCATTTTAGTATCTCAGAATGCAACTTCACTATATAATATCTCTCGTTTTTTCTTCATATGTTTCACTTTGATTTTGTTATATTACTAAAAATCGAAAAGTTTCCACTTGTATGATGTAACATATCATTGATTTGGATATATTACATTTCTTTAATGTCTTATTTCAAACAAATATATATTCACTTGATTTTAAAATAATAATATATTAATACTAAAAATTTATTTACTTTTTTAATTTACGATAACACTAAAAGAGCTCCAATCAATATGAAATAAATATTGTTGAACTCATCTCTATGAGCCTTATAAAATAAAATATATTAGATTTATATTTAAAAAAATATTTTTTAGTTATGTCCTAATGCTTTATAATACATTTTAATTAGTGCCAAATTTAACGATGAAGGATGTTACACTCAATATTTTTAGTATTGTGGATGCTAACTTACTTATAAAATTTGTATTATTCCTAGAATTGTTTTGCTTTGTTTTTGTTGCATGAAAACAAAACTCTAATTCTCCTTTCATATGAACATTACATTGCCTTGACTTAGTTTGATTATATTACTTAAATTAGTCTTATTTTAGATCTATATGTATTTATTTTATAATAAAATAATAGTTTATTTAATAATAATATTTTTTTATTTTTTTTTTGTTATGCTACTTCATAACAAATAATCTTCTCACACAATACATTTAAGTCACATTGTTTTGATTATATTTTAAAGTTATATCATTTCATTTTTAACATAAATTTTCTTAATATTAAAATAATAATTTATTCTTTTTTGTGCTTACATTTCTAATTCACAGTTATTTGAAATAATGTCCAAGTGAAATGAAACATGTGATAGACACATCCCTATAATCTATATCCAACTAAAAATAATGTTTTTGATTATTTTATTCTTATGAATGGATCATTCCAAAAGTATATATTTTATTTTTTAATTTTTTCTTTGATTTCGTAATATAACTATGAAACTCTAACTCTTCACTAGTGTGATAATAATGTTACTTTAGTTTGTTTATATTCGATTGGTTTGATTTTTTTGATTTGAGCACTATAATTTTTTGTAAACAATAAAATTATAATTTGTTATTATTTATTTTGTAATTCATAGTATTTCTAATTAGGGTCTAATTAAGAAAAAATAAACATTATTTAAGTTGTTAGAATGAACTCTATTAAATTATGTTTTCATTTTTATCTTTTTAAAACTTTTATTTACTATGGTTTTGCTTATGAATCATTATGATTTGTACTTAGTTTAATTATGAAGCATGATACACATGATCTCCTTGGTACCTCGAGATGAACTTTCTGGTACAATTAATCTAATTCCATCAGTTTTGTTTGCTTAAATTTTTCCATACTACTACAAAGCTTTAAGTAATTTTTTGAGTGACATATACATTGATTTCATTCTATAATATTATGTAACTTCAATTTATCATATTTTAGCTTTAACATCTAATTACTTTATATTCAAATGAAATTTTTTTTCATTTTTTTATTAAGTCTTTCAATTCGTAATATTTCCAAAGGAGGTTTGATGAGAACAAAACAAATGTTCTTGGCTCTTCTCATAAAGCTCCATTGAATCTTATTTTTTATTTATATATTTTTAATCACTTAATTTTTTGGATGTTTACTTGCTATATTGATATGTTACCTCATACCTAACATGGTGGCCAAGGATTCTGCACTCGTTCCCATTAACATCATTGAATATAATTTTTTCACATAATTTTTCTCATTTCTTAAAAATTTATACTTTGATTTGGCCATGTTACTTTATAATTATCAATCTACTCTCATGTGACCATTATATTGCTTTTATTTTGTTATATTAAATTACCTCAACTTATCCCTTTTCACTTTTAACAAATATTTACTTAGTGTTAAAATAATATTTCACTATATTTTCTACTTGTTTAATTTGGTAATTTATCGTAATTTAAAATGGGGTCGAATAAAGTAAAAAAATGTCATTAGAATCCTCTACAAAAGGACTTTTCATTTAAATATTTATTTTTTATATTTTTTACATAGTTCTTTCTAAGCTTTTGGTTCGTTTTATTAAATGCTTCAATTTATGTATGATTTCTTGATCATGGATGTTACATTAAAAGATGTTAGGGTCATGGAATGCAACTTTCCAATGTAATTTATCTCATTTTGGTGAACATTTATTTGTAATTGATTGTCTTGTTATGTAACTCAATTTCTCTTCATGCAAACTTTACATGACTTTTTTTGTTTATATTATATTTCTTCAATTTCAATCATTTGTCCATTAATATGTATTAACTTAATTTTAAAAAATAATTTAACATTACTTATCTTTATTTACATTTTTTAATTTGTTGTAACTTTAGAACATTGTTTGATTAAGATGAAACAAAATTCATTGGACTCTTTTATCAAATTAGATATTTATTTTTTTAATTTAAAAACTTTCCTTGAATTTTCTATGTTTAACAATACAATTTGATATACTTCTTATCTAATGATTTGGGATGTCATACTCTATTTCCTTAGTATCTTGGAATGCAGTATTCCTAACATTTTATCTCATTTCTTTAACCTTTTTCTTGAATAAGTCATATTATAACATAATGTAAAAGCTTCTCTAATATATAAATTACATTTCTTTTATTTCATTATATTACATTGATTCAATTTACCACATTTCAACTTTATTATATGTTTAATAAATATTAAAATTAAATCTTTTACTAATGCATATTTTTATTATAGATCATAATAATTCCAAACAAGGTCCAACTCAAGATAAAACAAAAGTCTAAATTATTTTTAAAGTCACTACCCAATTAATCATACATTTCTTAAAATTTAAATTTCTTAAATTTATCAATACTTTCAAGTCATTTCATTTCAAACCTCACTTCACAAAAGTGGTTGTTACTTTGGATTTCTTTTATATCTCAAAATGCAATGTTCATATAATATTTATATCATTTTGATTATTTTCTTTGATTTGGTTGCCTTACTTTATATTCTAAATCTTCTTTCATGCAACCCTTACATATATTTTATTTTCTTATACTAGATTGCATCAATTTATCTCATATCTATTTTAATATATTTGTATTTCATATTAAATAATAACTTATAAGTATTTATGCTTATCTACTTTAGTATTTATCTAAAATTCTAAACTTGGTTAGATTGAGAGACAATAATGGTCATTTGATAGAGCATTATGTGGTTTATCCCATTACGTATTGATTTTTTATATTTTTAAATATTTCATTTAGTAGTGTATTAGCTTATTTGATCAAAAATTTTCAATATTAAATTTAATGATCAATCATGTTACACTCAATCTCAATAGTATCTTCAAATTCAACTATTTCTACACAATTTGTGTCATTTCTTCAATTTTTTTTCTTTGATTTGGTTATTTTACGATCTAACATTAAATCTCAATTTCTATGGCCTTTCCATAGCTAGGATTTTGTAATATTATAATGTCTTAATTCTTCCTATTTCAAACATAAAATTTGTTTTCTTAATTTTAAAAGTATAATCTGTTATTATTTGTGATTTTTTTGTCAATTAATACAAACTTCAAATGGCATTCGATCAAGGTGAATCAAAAATTGTTAGAGACTCGTTAATGAGCTCTATTAAAAAAATAATTCAATTTTATTTGTAATTACTTTTTTTAATGTTGGATGCATTATTTTGATTCATGATTATTTTATGATTAATGACGTTTTAGTCAGTCACCTTATTATCTTTGAATGGAACATTTTTGAACGATTTGTCCTATTAATTAAAATTTTTCTTTTTTGCTTGGTTATGTTATAATGTAGGTTTAATCACCCATTTTATGACCTTCACATGACTTCAATATTCATATATTAAATTAATTTAATGCAACTAATCCGTAGTAAGTCTAAACAAAGTCTTATGGAGACAGCACAAATGCCAATGGAATCATCTCAATGAACTATATACAATTAAATATTCATTTTAATATGTTTATAAATTTAATTTTCTAGTGTATGGCTCATCTTATGAATTATTAATCCAAAGCTAAAGATAGTTGTTGTTATGTTTGATACCCTCACTACTTGGGTTGAGCCCCGTTTATAAAAAATGTCTAATTATCCTATTTCGTGACATTTTCATCTCTTTGATTTAGTTATATTTCGTTGTTTTAATTTATCTCATTAAATATTTATTATGAGTTTACTTAATATTAAAATAATATATATATATATATATATATATATATATATATATATATATATATATATATATATATATATATATATATATATATATATATATATATATTTAGAATTTGTAGTAATTCTAAATGAGTTTTGAAGGACATCATTGGACTTGTCTTGATGAGCTTTTCATCTAAATATTCATTTTGTATTATTTGTATAATATTACATTTTCATTTGCACCAATTTGATGATATAAATACTATGCTTGATATCCTTTGTATATTTAAATGAAACTTTATAATAAATTTATCTCATATATTGAAATGTTTTACTTTGGCTTTACTATATTATTACATAACTCTATTTCTTTTGTCACCTAACCATTATATGTCTTTAATTTATTATATTGCGTTAGCTTAACATAACCATTTCAACTTTATCATACATATTTACCTAGTTAAAATATAATAATTTTTTATATTTATACCTATTTATTTTGGTGATTCATTATAATTTAAAAAAGAAACAATGGACATAAAACAAATATTGTTGGACTCACCATGATGAGCTCTAGCTAATTAAAAAATTATTTTTTATATCTTTTATGTGTTTTTAAAGCATTTTTATATGTTATATGATAAATTATGATTAATACATGACTTGAATGAGAATATTAGACCCAATCTCTATAGTATCTTGGAATACCAATTTCCAATATACATTTTCTTACTTTAATGCTACCACTTGAATTAGGTTATATTACAGTGAAAACTTAAATCTCCACTTGTGTGCTTTTATATTACTATTAATTTATCTATATTATAATATGTGATGTTATCTCATTTTAGCTTTTGCATATATTTCCTAAATATTAAGAGAATTGTTTTTTTATTATTTGTACTTATTTATCTTGGGAATTTATAATAAATCTAAGCAAGCCCTGTTCTAGATAAAACAAATGTTGTTCAACTTATCTCAATAAAATTTATTAAAAATATATATATAAATATAAATTTTGAATTTTTTAACATCATATTTTCAAAGATTTTTATAAGATTTATAAAACATTTTGAATTGTACACAATTGGGTGATAACTTTATAGTAGATCTCCATAATATTTTGGAATGCAATATTTTCATTGAAAAAAATCTCATTTCCTTAAGTTTTTCTTTGATTTGATTATCTTGTTTAATTCTAAATCTTCTCTCCATGACCAGTATATATCACTAAATTATGTAAATAACATATCTCAATTTTTATAATTTCAACATTAATATATTTTTTTTCTTAATATTGAAACAATAATTTATTATTAACAACTCTTTTTTTATATTTCATAGATATTTTCACTGTTGTATGTTTGATACGAGACATAGGTCTTTGGACTCATCTTTGAGAGCTCTATAAACTTTTTAATATTTTGAAATATTTTATTTTCTTTGATTATTGCACTCTTTATAAGAAATTTCAATTAATACTAGATTTAACAATTAATAATGTTATACTCAATCTCCTTATTATCTTGAAAGATAACTATCCCATGCAATTTATTTTTTTTTCAAATTTTTTTCTTTGATATAGTTATATTAATATGTGAGCCAAATTCTCCATCCTTATGAAATTTATTTTTCTTTGATTTTGTTATATTATATTATTTAAATTTATATAATTTTGTCTTTGATATATATATATATATATTTGATTAATATTAAATAATAATTTTTTGTCATTTATGCTTACTTAATTTTTTTATTCAAAATGTTTCCAAATAAGGTTCGTTTTAGGCAAACAAGCCTTGGTGGATTTCTTCGGATGAGCTCTATCAAACTATATATTCATTTTGTATTGTTATATTTTTTTCATTTCAATTTTCATGCATTTTGACATATTTTCAATTGTAACTTACTTATATTAAGAAAGTTATGCTTGATGTCGTCAGCACCTTGCATGCAACTTCCGCATACAACTTAGCTCATCTCTTCAAATATAATAATATATTATTATTTTGATGCTATGTAAATATATATTAAAGCTAAATCTTGAAAAATTAAAAATATAATCAAATAAAATTATAGGAATGTTAAGGTCACACGAGAGTAGAATTTCTATTTTTAGTGATATAACTAAATAAAAATAAAAAAATTTAAAATACAATAAATTGTCTTCGAAATTCGAACTAGAAGATGACTTTGTAGATCTTGTGTAACATCCAAGTTGAACAAATATAGTATGACTCAAAGCATCACATAATACATTAAAAATATTAAAAAAACCTAATAGGAGTACTATCGTTTGATTAAGGTCATCGAAACTAGTTCAACGACTTTTCTTTCATCTTTAAAGGATGTCATTTTGAATTACTATTAAGTGCCAAAAAAAATAAGAATAAATATTAGCAAACTATTATATAATATCAAGTATATGTATATATATATATATATATATATATATATATATATATATATATGAAAGCTAAAATTTGATAAATTATAGCAAAATAATTATATAAAAACAAAGAAATATAAAGTTTTATTGAAAAGAGATTTAGAGTTATGTAATAAAGCATCCAAACAAATGAAAAACATTTGTTTAAATAAATGAAATTAACCAAGAATGTTCCATTTTAAGATACCAAGGAGTTCAGTTTAGCATACTAAATCATCAAATTGATCAAAAATCAAAATGTCATGAAAAGTGTTCCAAAATCCAATCAAATAAAATATTTTAAAATGGAAAAGGGAATATTTAGGTCAATATAGATCATTAGGATGTGTTAAATGATATTTGTTTAATCCCAACTAGACATCATTTGGAATAAATACAAATTGCTAAAGTAAATAGTAATAAATTATTATAAATCTTTGTTTTATTGTTAAGAAAACATATATTAAATTTGAAAACTGATAACATAAGACAATGTAATATAACCAAATCAAAGACCTATAATGTTCCCATGAAAGGATATTTAGAGGTACATTGTAATATAACCAAGTCAAAAAGGATTTTTTGAAAATGGAGAAAAACTTTATGAGAAACTTGTATTCAAAGATACTAAGTAGAATTATTATAATTTTGTTAATACTCAATTTAGATGAGAATAGAAATGCCTCATAAGGTGTGCCAAAACCTTACAAGATAAAACATTTAAGAACATAAAAAAGAAATATTTAGTTGAATAAAGATTATTGATATAAGCTTAATGATATTTCTTTCATATAAATCATACATCATCTGAAATACGAACAACTACTTAAGTAAATAACAAAAAAATTGAAATAAAATGTTATTATTATATTAACAAAAAAAAATTTAAATCTTGAATAAGATAAATTGAAACTATATAATATTACCAAATCAAAGAAACATAAAAGTTACAAAAGAGGAGATTTGAAGAACATTGTAATTAGTAAAATCATAGAAAAAGTCTTCAAGAAATTTGATTAAGTTTTGACAAAGAATCATTCTGAGGTGCTAAATAGTTTCAGTTTAACATCCTTTACCATTAAAATAAAATAAGAATAAAAATATTTAGTAAAGCATAACAAATTTATTCAAATCAAAATATTCAAAAATATAAAAAAATATTTGGTTAGAGCTTCCCATGGTGAGTCCAATGATGTTTTTTCATCTCATTTGGAGCTCGTTTATATTTTCTAAGAATGCAAAATCAAATAAGCATAAAAAATGCATTATTATTATTTTTAATTTTTAGTAAATATAAAATAATTTTAAATGAGGTAAATTAAAACAATGTAATATAACAAAATTAAGGTGATGCGTGAGAGAATATAAAGTTTTGTAGTAATATAATAGAATCAAAATAAAAAACTAATGAAATGAGATAAATTATATGGGAATGGTTCATCATAAAATACTAATGAGATATAACATAAAATACTCAATGGTCAAGTCAAAAACAAATAAAAATGACTGATAGAGTGTTGGCTAAACTTTAGAAAATAAAATAATTTAAAATATAAAATTAATATTTAATTTTATAAACCTCTACAAGATGAGTCCAACAAAATTTTTTTCATCTTAATAGTTTGTTGTTAACAATTAATACAAATAATTATTGTAAATAAAAAATAATAATATATTATATTATAATTTGAATTGAACATAAATTAAAGTTTAATAGAGATAAACTGAAGTAATGATTGCAACCAGATTAAGGAGATACAAAGGATACAGAAGAGGAGAATTATTGTTATGTAGTATTATAACCAAATAAAAGTAAAAGTTTGAAAAAAATAAATTAAAAACATGGGAAATTTGTATTCCAAAAACTTAAGAGAATGAGCACAACATCATTGATTTCAAAGTCATATAAAATTAAAAATATCTAATAAAATATGCAAAACTCTTAAAAAATATAATATTTAGAAATATTAAAATAAATATTTGGTAGAATAGTGCTCATAAAATTAACTTAACGATATTTTTTTAACCTTAAATAGACTTTATTTGGAATTTCTATGAGTTGCTATAGTACATAAGTAAAAACTATAATAAATTTCTTTTTTATACTAAGAAAATATTAATTAAAGCTTCAATAAGTTATATTAAACTATTGTAATATTAACAAATCAAAATAATTTAACAGAGACACGAGTAGAGTTTTAGTTATATAGCAATATAACTAAATCAAAGCTCAAAAGTTGCTAAAAAGAGCCAAATTGGACAAGGATTGTGCATTCCATGATACTAAGGTGATAAAGTTTAATGTTATCAATAGTCAATGTATGTACAAATTAACATATACCAAAAAAAACCAAAACATTATAAAATGAAATATTTTAAAACTTAATAATGAATGTTTAATTTTATAAATCTCATTGCATCAAGAGTAAAGATGTTTGTTTCAACTCAATTTGGCCTTCTTTGGGATTTTTACGAATTTTCAAAGTAAAGAAACATAAAAACGGACAAAATATTTTTTTAATATTAAGTAAATATTAATGAAATATAGATTGTGATAAATTAAAGCCTTATAATATAATAAAATTTAAGTGTTGTACATATCACATCAAAAGAGAATTAGAATTTCACAACAACATAAAATACTGATAATAAAAAATTTGGAACTTTGAGATAAACTTTATAAGAAATTTGTATTACATGATATCGAGGAGATTAATTATACATTCCAAATCAACATACCATGTGCAAATTAGAATATCTAATAAAACATAATGATGTCTTAGAAAGTAGAAAATTTAAATATATAAAATAAAAATTTAATTTGATGCAGCTTATCGACATAAGCCCAACGACATTTGTTTCATCTCAATCAGACATATTTGGAATTGTTATGACATACAAAACTAAATAAGCATGAACATTTCAAAATTATTATTTAGATATTATGAAAGTATATAATAAAGTTAAAAAAAGATAAATTGAAATAATGAAATGTAACAAAACAAAAGAGATGTAAAGGCCACACAAGAAAGATTAATAGTTAGATAGTAATATATATAAATTAAGAAAAATAAAAAATTTGAAAAACTGTACAAATTATATGAGAAAATTGCATTCTAATTTATGTTGGAGATTGTACATAACATCCTTAATTTTAAAATCTAGTACAAATGAAATATATTAAAAATAAATAAGGAAAAATCTAAAAAAGTAAAATATTTTAAGAAAATTTTTATTTAGATAAGTCTAGTCGAGACCAATCAATTGACATTTATTTTCTCTAGATTAGACCACATTTCAAACCAATAGGAATTACTAAATGAAATAAGCAAATAAATAAAAAAACATTATTTTAATGTTAAAAGAAACATTTATTTGACTTTAAAAGAAATAATTTGAAAGAATGTAACAAAACAAAATCACTGATGTATAAAGGTCACATGGGAGAAGATTTGAAGTTATAATATAATATAACGAAGTCATTGCAAAAAATTTGAAAAGAATGTTAAAGTGCAAAGGAAAGTTGTGTTTTGTTATAAAAAGGAAATTGAGTGTGACAAACTTGATTATGAGATTATGCACGAATAAAAATGTCTGAAAAATCTTAAAAAAATCCCTTAAAAAATATTACAAATCTATAAAATATATTTCATTAGATAAAACATGTTTTCATTATATCCCATTAAAAATTACATCAAAACTAAATACGTATAAAGAATAACAAATTATTTATCAATATTATGCAAATATATATCAAAGCTTAAAAAAGAAAAAAAATTTAAAAATGCAATAAAAAACGATCATGGAGATCTTAAGGTCACATTAGAAGAGAATTATAAAGACATTTTAGAAAATTAGTTAAATTTCTTAACAAAGTAGCATTCTATGATGCTTAAGAGATTGAGTTTAAAATTAACATTAATTAATTCTTGTATAAATAAAAATTACATGTATGGGCTGTCAAGCCATAAGAAAAAATTGACTACTATAGAAACAAAAATTTGTCATTGAGATGGGTCAAGCAGCATTTGCTTCATCTCAATCTTACAACTTTTGTAATTGCTAAAAATTACAAAGTTAAATAAGCTAAATTTGAATCAAAGCCAATAATTTGGATAATTGAGCCAATATATATAGGAATTCTTCTTTCCATGATACTAAGGATTCCAAATATAACATCCTCAATCAACAAATAGGGCATGCATGAAAGTGTTTCACTAAACATGCAAAGTACTAAAAAACTATTTCAAGAAAAATAGTTTAAGTATAAAAATTAAATTAGATAGAGCAAATCAAGATGTGTCAATCATTATTTGTTATGTCGTTATCATACCATGTTTATAACTATTCAACTAAATTAAATGGACATAAATAATAATAAAATATTTTTAAATATTAAGTTAAGATAAATTAAAAATAAAATATGCTTAATTGAAGAAATACAATAATATAACAAGATAAGGTGATTTAAAGTTCACATCAGAAGATATTTAGAGTGACATAATAATATAACCAATTCAAAATAATAACTTCTAAAAATTACATAAATTGTAACATAAAGTTTCATTTTGAGATACTAATAAGATGACATATAATATTCTTGGTCATCAAATCTAGTATGAGTAAAGATATCTCATAAAGTATAAAAACCTTTAAAAGTAAAAGATTTTAAAAAAACTAAATATTTAATTGCATTGCGCTTATATGAAGAGTTTAATGAGGTTTACTTTTCAAGGTTCCACCTCATTTTGATTGACTAACAATTGCAAAAAGTAGAAATAATAGTAATAGTAATTTAAATAGTAAGTAAAATTTGTTAAAGCTAAATGAGATAAATTGAAGCATTGTAGAAAAAGTAATTCAAAATGTTGTAGTGGTCACATAGGAGGGGATTTAGATTTATAAAATATTATAACCAAATAAAAGAAAAAAATTAAATTAAAATAAATTGTAGTGTATAGTCATGTTTCTTGATCTAAGGAGATCAAGTCTAATATCCTCAATCATCAAATTAAGTATGAATTAAGAAGTCCAGCAAAGCATGCACTAACATTAAGAAATAAAAAATTTAAAGCTTTACAAATGAATATTTAATTAGATGCAACTCATCAATATGAATCCTACAATGTTTGCTTTGTCTTGATCAAACCTCATTCATGCTTATTGTAAATTAAAAAATTAAATAAGCTTAAATAATAATAAACTACTATTTTAATAATAAGAAAAATAAATTAAAGATAAAAAATAATTCATTAAGACAATAAAATATAATCTAAACAAAGAGATGTAAATGTAATAAAAAAGGAGAATTTTAGATTTATAGTAATATAGCCAAATCAATATAAAACACTTGAAGAAGCGACATAAGTTGTTCTCCAAAGTAGCATTTTGACATGCTAATGATATGGAGTGTAAGCTTATTAATTTCAAAATTATTAAAGAATTGAAACACCTAACAAAATTAGTAAAAATCCATAAAAGTAAAAAATTTAAAAAATATAGCAATGAACATTTGATTGCATAGTAATATAATAAAATAAAATCTAAAATTAGAAGAAATTAGATCTTGTGAGAAAAAACATAAAGCACACATAAGAGGAGATTTATAGTTACATAATAATATATTTATTTCAAAATAAAAAATAGAAGAAATGAGATAAATTGCATGACAATATTGTATTCCAAGATGCTAAGAAATAATTTAACATCATCTATCATAAAATTAGGTACAAAAAGAAATGTGTTGTGATGCATGCCAAAGACATCCAAAAGAAAATATTTAAAATATTACAATTAATCTTTAATTGGTTAAAGCTCATCAAGATGAGTCCAATGAAAAATTAATTTTTAATATTAAATAAATATATAATAAAGCTAAAGTGAGATAAAGTGCAGCAAAATAATTTGATGAAATGAAATATTAAAACTCACATAACAAGAGAATTAGAGCTTCATAGTAATATAGCTAAATTAATGTGAATGAGACAAAAAGAATTGGATAAATTATACAAGAAAATTGTATACCAAGATTTTAAGCAGATTAAGTACATCATCCACATAATTAGTTAAAATTTGAAATGTTTCATAACAAAATGTCATAGTTATTAAACATAAAATATTTAAAAATATAAAAATAAATATTAAATTTGATAGAATTGATTCAGACAATCCCAACGATAATTACTTTGTCTCAATGTAATCGCATTGGAATAAAAATGAATTTAAAAAATAAAAAGATATAAATAATATAAATTATTGTTATTAAATTAATTATTAAATATTAAAAAATAATAGGAGATTAATTGAGGCAATGCAATCTAACAAAAGTAAAGCAACATAATGGTCACAACTGAGGGGAATTAGAGTTTCATGGTAATTTGACTAATGATAAGAAAACAACTTCAAGAAATGAGATAAATTATATGTGAATGTTGCATTTTAGGATACTAAGGTTACAGAATGTAACATCTTCATTCATTAAATTATGTAAGAATCAAAATATCTTATAAAAATTAAGAAAATCTAAGAAGAACAAAATATTTTTAAAAAAATCTAAAAATAAATATTTAATTTGATGGAGCGACACAGGATGAGTTCAAGAATATTTATTTCCTCTCAATTAAACCTCAGAATCGCAATGAATTTGAACATTAAAGAAGCAAAAATAACATTAAATTATCATTTTAATTATAATGAAATATATAAAGCTAAAATAAGATGAATTAAAATATTACTATATAACCAAATCAAAACATTGTCAAGCTCACACTAAAACAAAATTAGAGCTTCAAATTAAAATAACCAAATAAAAATGAAAAAATTATAGAAACTAGATAAATTATATAACAAAATTGTAGTCTAAGATACTAAGGATATTTGGTATAGCATCCATGATGGTCAAATAAAGTTAAAAAACTAGTCTTATAAAGCATGGTAAAACCATAAAAAATAAATTGTTTTAAAGAAAATAAAAGAATTGATAATTATTTGGATACTGTCCGTTAAGGTGAGGTAAAAATGCATAAACAATAACAAATTAAATCAAAGTATT
The DNA here is from genome assembly GCA_023846275.1 of Vanilla planifolia. Classification (NCBI taxonomy): domain Eukaryota; kingdom Viridiplantae; phylum Streptophyta; class Magnoliopsida; order Asparagales; family Orchidaceae; genus Vanilla; species Vanilla planifolia. The sequence goes on from JAIUJO010001160.1 coordinate 101,831, forward strand.
TCACTAAATTAAAGAGATTTAAAGCTTATAAAAGTAGACAACTCAGTACTATTTTGTAAAGTAATCAAATAACCATGAAACCTTTGTTAAACAACATAAATTTCATAAGAAAGTTGCATTCTATGATTTTAAGAGATTAAGTGTAACATTGCCTTGGCAAAATATATCTAATAAAGTGCAACAAAATATTATTTTTTAAATATAAAAATGAATATTTAATAAGATTAAGTTTGACGAGATGAGTCCAATGTTGTTTGTTTCCCCACAGTAGGATCTCATTTGGTATTACCAAGAGTTATCAAAGTAAATAAGCATCAATAATAATAAATTATTATTTTTATATTAATTAATAATATTAAAATTTTAAGTGAGACAAACTAAATCAATGTTTCTTCAAATAATGAAACCAATGTCAAGGTCACATGAAAGGGATTTATAATTTCATATTAATCTTACCAATTTCAAGAAAAATATTTGAATAAATTAAATACATATTACAAGAAACTTGCATTGGAAGACACTAAAGAGTTTGAGGCAATATCCACAAATGTCAAATCTTGTATGAATCATAATTTCTCATAAAGATTACTAAAATAAAAGAAAGTAATTTATTTCAAAACAACAAAATAAATATTTCATTGGATGGAGGTCATTGAGATCACTACAATAATGCTTATTTTATCTCAATTAAACCTTATTTGGAATTACTATAATTTCCAAAGTAAATAATTAAAATAATAATAAATTATTTTTTAATATTAAGAAATTATGTAATAAAGCTGAAAGAAGATAAACTAAACCAATGTAACTTAACCAATTGAAAGCTATGTAATGGTCACGTCACACAAGAAGATATTTCAAGTTGCTCAAAAATGTTACAAAAAAAGAAAAATTTATAGAAATGAGAGAAGTTATACAAAAAAGGTTTTCCAAAGAGGCTAAGGAGATCAAATTAGCTCTTATGATTCTTAAATTTATACCAACAAAAATTTCTCATAAACTATGCCAAAACCAACAAAAAATCTTCATAAATATAGAAACAAATATATAATTTTATGAAGCTCATTAGAATGAGTCCAATGATATTTTGTTAATGTCGATCAAACCTTGTTTGGACTTTTGTTAAACATCTAATCAAAAGAATGTAAAGGTCACGAGAGAAAAATTAGAGCTTTATACTAATATAACCTAAACAAAGAGAAACTTTTCATAAAGTGAGATAAAGTATATAGGAAAACTATTTTCTATATACTAAGAATATCAAATGTAATATTATGGAACATAAGATCTAGAATGCAACAAAGTGTCTCATATAGAATGCAAAAACTACATAAAATTCAAAAAGAATATAAAATAAATTTTTACTTGGACAAAATCTCCAATAAAGTTAGTTTTATCTAGACTTGGTCTTGTTTTGAATTATTATGAATAACAAAAAAATAGGAAAAATTTTAATAAAGCATTATTTTAATGTAAATTAGATATATACAAAAGACAAAATGATATAAAATAAAGCACTATAACATTACAAAACAAATACAATCTAACTATCACATAAGTAGAGATTTAGAGTTATTTAGTAAAATATCGAAATCAAAGATAAATATTTTAAGAGATATTATTAATTATGTAGGAAGTTACATTCCATGAATTTAGAAGACTCAATGTAGCATCCTTCATATTCATGACGGCTACAAGGTCAAAATGTCTAATAAAATATTTCAGTATCCTAAAATTTAAGTTATTTTAATATATATACATATATAGATGTATATATATATATATGTATTATTTGATAAAGCTCATTCTATCAACTCAGACAGTGTTTCTTTCAACTTAGACATTCATAATTTTGTATTACTACAAAATACTAAAGAAAATAAACATAAAAGAATAAAATATTATTTTCATATAAACAAAAGAAATTTTTTTCCTAAAAGTATAGATATGAATATTTTAAGTAGATTTTTGTCATAGTCACAAATTTGCATAATATTAAAATAGAAATGTATTATTATTTAGGTTTATTTAATTTCCAAATTAAATATTAATTTTTGTGTTATTTTAGATTTTATTTTCTATTTTTTTTTAAATCTTTATATAACATTTTGTGACCATTTTATTAATTTTATTATGTTATATTACATAAGATGACTTCAAATATTTTACTTTGATTTGGTAATATTACTATATAGTTCTAAATCTCTCGTTCCACAATCATTGCATTAACTATATTATATTTTATTACATTGAATTTTATCATTTCAGCTTTAATATGTATTTTTTTAATGCTAAAATAATATTGTTTTTTACTTACACTTATTTATGTTTACAATTTGGAGTAACTTCAAGAAGGGATTAATTTTTCGAAACCGTTGTCATTGGACTCATGTTAACAACTTTATCAAATTAAATTTTCTTTTCTATATTTTTTATATTTTATTTCCTATACAATGTATCTTATTTTTTAAGTACTTCCATTTAGGTTCGCTTAGATTACTATGCAAATCTAAACCTCATTTTAAGTGACATTTGCCCTTTATTTTTGTTATATCACTTTACTTTAATTTATCTCTTTCCATATTTAATGTATATTTACTAAATATAAAAATAATAATTTATTATTAATTATGAATATTTAAATTTTTTTAAAAAAAACATTAATTTTTAATGAAGTACAATCAAGATGAAGAAAATGTCATTAAACTAGTCTCCACATGCTCTAGGTAATTTACTATTTATATCTAGTTTTTAAAATATTTTATTTCCCAAATTTTTTATACTCTTTATAAATAATTTCTATTTTTATTAGAAAAGAAAAGTATTAATTACAACTCTTCAACATAATTTATGTTTTTTCTACAAATGTTTTTTTATTTGGTTATTTTACATTGTAACTCAAAATCCCCTCTCATGTGATCCTTTGCTCTATTCTATCTATATTTCAATGTTTTAATTTTTCAAATTTAAACATTCATATATATTTTATCAATTTTAAAAAATTATTAATTTATTTGCATAGCTAGTATAGTAATTTGTAACAATTGAGGTGCAGCCCAATTAAGATAAAACAAATTTCATTATTCTCATGTTGAGGAGATCCATCAAATTAAAAAGTAAGTTTCATTATTCTAGATATTTTATTTTTTTAACATTTTGATATGTTTTCCGAGCTATTTCAACTTGCATATGATTTAATGATAATAGTTATTACACTCAATCTCTTCATAGAATCATTTTTTCTCTGACACTGTATATTTTTTCTTCGAAATATTTTATTTGAATTTGAAATATTACTATGAAACAAAAATATTCTATCCTACAATTAATACATTATTTTCTTTATATTATTTTTGTTTAGTTTGTCTCAATTAGACATTAATATTATTTTTCTTAATATTAAAATGATAATTTTAATCAATTTATCTCCATTAAACTTTAATAATATTTTTATAATATTAAAATAATAATTTATTTATATTCACATATATTTACTTTGGTAGTTCACTGTAATTCTAATATGTTAAGGATATTGAGCATAACATCATTGGTCGTTAAATATTGTACAAATAAAAACATCACTAAAAGCTTGCTAAAATCGTAAATAATAAAATATTTTAAAAAAAATATTTATATTAAATTGGATATAGTTCCTTAAGAAGGGCTTAATGATATCAATTTTATCTTAATGAGTCATCAGTTGGAATTGCTATAACTTGTAAAATTAAATGAGCAAAAATAATAAATAGTTATTATTTTAATATTAAGATAATATATATTATTGTCGAAAAATTTGACTTAATACAAAGTAATATAACAAAATGAATGCAATATAAAAGTTAGATGATATTTCAAGTTACATATTAATATAACAAAACAAGAACAAAAAAATATAGATAAAAATATAGAAAAAAATATAGTTAGATAGCACTCATCAAGACTATTATACTAAAATGCCTTGTAAAGCATTCAAAAGCTATAGAAAATAATTTTTTAAAAAACAATGAAAATGAATGTTGCTTGGATAAAAATAATTAAAAAATTTCTAGTAATACTTTTTTCTTTTTGATTTGAGAACATTTCAAATAATTTTAAATCATAGAATTAAATGAGAAAAATAATAAAAATATTATTATTTTAATTAAAAATAACTATATATTAAATCTTAAATAATATAAATTGATACAATGTAATAAAACCATGTCAAAGTGATTTAAATGTCACACAAAAAGAGATTTGGATGCACTTAGGAATATATCAAATTTATAGTTAAATATTTTTAAAAAATGTGATAAATTATATAGGAAATTTTTATCTAACACACTAAGCTAATTGGTTATAGTATCCTTGATAATGGAAAATCGTATAATAAAAATGAGTTGTTGGGTTGCCAAAGTTTTAGAAAATAAAACAATTTAATAATATTAAAAAGATCAATTATAAATACAAATAAATTATTATTATTTTCTTAATATCAAATATATATTAAATAAAAAATATGATAAATTGAAGTAATGTAGCAAATCCAAATAAAGGTGTGAAACTCATATTATAAAATTTAGAGTTAAGTAATAATAAAATTATGTGAAAGAAAAAACTTAGAACAAATAATATAAATTATATAGAAATGTTGCATTTAAAGATCTTAAATAAATCAAGTGTAATATACTCAGTCTTCTATAGATACAAATGTGTTGTAATGCATGCCAACATATCATAGTATTAAAGATTTAAAAACAATGAACTAGATATTTAAAAGGATTGCCAACATAGAGAAGAGTATAACAACATTGATTTCATCTTATAGACCTCCATTAAAAGTACTACAAATTACTAAAGAAAATAAACAATCATAAAAAGAAATTAATTTTTTAATTTTAAGAAAATACAAATCAATGTTCAAATGGGACAAATTAAAGATAACAAATACAACTAAATCAAAGTAATGTAGAGTTCACATCAGAGGAGATTAAGAGTTACATTCTAATATAGAAAAATAAAGGCAAATTTGGTAGAAATAGGAGCAATTATGTGAGAAAGTTGCATTCCAAGCAAGCAATGAGAGCAAGTGTAATATCCTCATTTGTTAAATGAGCCACAAATCAAAATGATTGATAAAGCAAGCAAAAAAGAATAAAATATTTAAAATATAAAAATGAATATTTAATTAATAGAGCTCATTAAGATGAGTCAAATGACTTGTTTTCATATCTTGGTTCCTATTGTGGTAGTCTTACACTATAAAATACACTAACGTCATATTGCACTAAGCTTGTATGGTTTAGTTATCAACTTTGTTCTATTACACTCACAGAGATCATATATGTACAATACCATAGCACCATATTATATGAACATTTTTATTTGTCTTCATAATCACCTTGAATAGCCTTATAATAAAGTCATATAATTGGGTGAAATGATCATGACATATTGTAGTAAATGTTATACTATAAGATGAGCTTGACACAACATTTTGGTGTCTAGATTATAGTCTCCAATCATCAGCCTGACTTGTTACGTGAAATAATCACCCAATATGATAATGATGTTGTACACATGATTAATCTTTCTTCATTTTAGTACTTTCCTTATTTTTATTTCAATGTATACTTTTTGGAGAATGAATCATATTACTTTTCGGTGCATTTCAAATAATGTACTAATTAAATTCACTTATTTTGTTATCAATCTCATGAGATCTTTAGAAAGCTAAAAAAGCATGCACAAATAACGTCATGAAATGTGTAAAGGAGTAGCTTATGTTTGAACATATGTGCTACATCACTCCTTGTATAAATTCTAGCATTCTATTGGAATAATATTAGTGAAAATGTGTCAAAAAGATTCAATCCACTAAATACAACCTCCACAGGGCTACAGTATTATGAAAGTTGAGCCAAACGTCTTGTGTGGTAATAAACATTGCATGTTATTCACATTTTCACAACACAATAGTAAACATATGTATATCATTTTCTTGTCATGAAATCACCACACATGGTTATAAGGATAACTTATTCAAAATTGAATGTATTTTTGACATACATTTTGAAGGTCTTAAGAAAGATAATGGTTAGTTATCTCAAACTTTACCTTGCACATTAAATGAATTATTTTAGTACAAAAACTTAAATTATAATTCCCTTATAAACTTTGGATTAGTAGAAAGCTACCATAAATTTAGGCTACAAAATTCTTCCAATCAAAATATTGAATGGCATTCTGGTGAGCATGGAAAGTGGAATGAGTAACTATCACTTATTGCTTGATTGTTTGAATTAAAAGTTAGATCAACTTGAGGGAATTTCAATTGAGTGTAGTTGAGGTATTGGTCCTTTGAATAGTTGAAATTAGTTAGACAATGTTAAAAGTTAGAGCTTGATGTTTATACAAGTTGTGGGGTCACTTGTAAAAATTTAAATCTAAATGTAAATAATTCAATATAATAGAAGTATGTTAACATTCTTAATTCCTTGGCAATCTTAAATTAAAACTCTTAGTAACTTTGAAACCATATATCCAAGGGTTGCAGCTAAATAAATACATAAGTGATTTGTAGACGGTTTGAGCCAAAGTCAATTCTATGCACATTATCAACTAAAGGGAAGAAAACATAAAGTCATATTTTGCAAAAGTAGACACACCACACTAGTGATGAGGAGGCCATAAAAATTTGCAAAGATGACTTACAAATCAAAAAGAGAAAGTACCCCTAGACACTTTATAACATTGTTCTAAACAATCTTACAACAAATAGGAGATAAGAACTTCTCTAAATAACCGATTAAAGAAATTTGATAACATTCTAAAAATAAGCGAAAGAAATAAAAGAAATATCTTTACAAAATCTTACAACCCATAATAATATGATGAAGAGGCCCACTACATTTTATGTTAGATAATAAAAAAAGATACTCAACCTAATTTTTTTGTAATTCCTCCCTTGAAAGGATGATAAAATAAAGGAGATACATCATGATCCAATGACCTTTCTTATGTTTCACTATTCTTTTATATAAATGGTGACCTTTAAAAGTTATATTCTTTTAAAATGAAATTTTATTTAAAACAAGAAAAGCTTAAATCATTGGGGTTACATTTAATTAGAGCCAACAAATGATTTCATAAATGCATTACATTTCTTTATAAAAATCTATTCATGGGATTGCATTTTCCTTATAGTTTCGTCTTAAGTAGGGAAACTAAATGTAATCAACTTTAGCTAGAGATTTACAATTGTTTGGCAGTTACAATAGTTTAAAGTTTATGATTAGCATTTTTTGCTTGCCGCTTGCATAACAAGATTAACACTTCTGCCCTCTCCAACAATTTTCTAAAATTAAATGATTTAAAATTCCATTATTTACTTGTTTGTGGAATGATTTTGAGCATCTTCCATTGAATAGTTTCCTTTCCTTGAAACTTGTTTAGAACTTGTTTCCATAATTTTGCTTTAATCTCCAAGATGTTAACATAATTGCAATCTAATTGCAAAAGAAAGTAGGATAGCTTCTTCATTTGATTAAAATCCAGTAAATATTAAGAAAATACTCATCAAATTGTTTGCACTATCATGAATATCTTCATCTCATCCTGTAAGTCCTAAATAATGTGCAAATTTTTTCTTAGCACTTTCTCTAAGTTCTGAATCTTTTATAGCTTTCTATAGTTCATATGATGCAAACAATATTGATACAATAGTTGTATTGGAATATTCTAAAATCTAGTGAAAACAGTTATTACTCAAGAAAAATATAAATAATCATTTATTAGATGGTCCGTACAATATATTGTCCAACAATACATAAAAACCATTATATTTAGTTTGTATTACTATGCCTTAATCCTGAAATTTTAGTCTCTTCATTAGTACTTTGCAAAAATAATATATATGTGCTATGTGTGAAATAATTATGTACCATACGTAATCCTCAAACATCAGTATAAGCACATGATGTACCATCTATTTCCTTATAAGAATTAGTCGGTTGAACTAAATATATCACATATTAATATAATGTATTATGCAAAGCTATGTTTACAATTTTTGACTCATATTTCTTTTCTTAATCTATTTACATACGAAGTTAAACAAAATTTTAATTATAGCTTTATTACAAAACAAAATCAATTATATTCAATTTTAAAAATTTCTATTATTTTACATTCTTAGTGTTTTTTACTTCATTATTAATACAAACACAAATTTTTAATCTTTAGTAAGGGATTTCTAAAGATAAAGAATCTTATGTGAATGCCTACCTTCTCAAACCAATATAATTTTGTTTTTTCTAGCACTTAAAATTTCGTCATTGTTTTATAGCCTTAAAAATATTATCATATATATCAACAAAAAAGAAAATTAAGAAAACCTAAAAATTTTTTTCAAGTCTTTTGCTCAAGTGTTTATGTATTGTTCTAATTATGTTCTCACTGCACATTAAACATTAATAAGTTAACACCATACTTAACAAATTGTTCACTTATATAATCTTAAAGAGAGTGACCAAAAACCACTGATAGAAAAAGCATTAGTATAATAACAAAATGATTCTTTCATCATTAAGTACCCCACTTAATTATGTCAAAGCCAATTAAGAGTGATGAAATAAATAGAAAGCTACATGTGTGCATTCCTACAAATTCTCCACATAAATTTGGCTCCCCTTATAAAACAATATTAAACTAATCGTAAGGATTATATTAATTTTCTCTTTTGAATTATACCTCCCTATTTTTGCAATCAATTACAAAAATTATTTTTTTGTTGTTTTACTTGTTAAATATGAACTATGTAAGAACAAGTTATCAAAGGATAATGAATTGTCTCACTTTACACTTCTATGTATATAAAACAATACCAATAGTTATATATGTAAAAGTATATTAGAGGTTCAATTCTTTCTATCTTTAGTTATCTTCATGCCTAAAAATTTGAAAAAAATTAAAACTTATAAACATACCCAAATATAGTCATTAAAACTTATTATCATGTCTCCATATTGGTTGCTCCTAAATTTTAATTAATTTGAACAAAGTATGCATGTCGCCTTTAAACTATGCTTTAGATTTTGGAACATAATCAAATTTGTGTCTAGCCATATAACAATAAATTCTTTGAACTTTATATGGTTCATATTTCTTATTCTTTTTAATCTAAGAAAAAGAGGGGTACCTTGATTTCACAATAATTTTAATGAAGCAATTCTCTTTAATGTGACCTTTAAGTTGTAATAAGTGTAGAAAATTATTAAATTAGCACATATTCAACATTACTAAATTTATTATTTCGAACAACACTTCTATCAAGTGTGCATATAGTGCTTTAGAGTTTGATTCCTAAATAGATTTCGATTTGGCCAACCAACAATCAATACGAAAGACTTTACATGGAACATTTTTTTATCTAATTAAAAAAGGTGCTAATTGGTTTATCATTACTTTTCATGTTGCAATTCTTTTTATTGTGGCCTCACTGTGTAATAATTCGAATAGATGATCCAAATAGCACACGTTCAATATGGTCAAATTTTTTTTATTGTAATAAACACCTCAATAAGGTAAGTCACATATGATCAAAATGTATGCTTTAGATTGTGGTGCAAAATTAGATTGGGGTTTTGGCTAAAAATTAACAATTACTAGAATTTATTAAGAATTTTTTTGTTTATTTTTTAATATAAGTAAATGAGGGGTAATGTGAGCTCACTTTACTTATAATGTTGTAATTCTTTTAAATGTGACATTTTTTGGCAATAATTAGAATTTACAAATAACTCTTTTTCAGCATTAACATTTATAGATATAAGCAACACATTATACATGTGATCTCAACAAATATAATTGTAATTGAATTTGTTAAACTTGTAATTACAATGTTTTGTGCTACGCTTTCATACTAATGGCTGGAGGAAATTCATCCCTAGTTGATTCAAGTTCATGTAGATATGTCTCATTTTTCATCTAATTCTTCATTATAATCAAGTAAAACAAAGTGTTCCATGTACATAGTTTTTTTTGGAAATCACATAAAAGTATTCATTAAGTCAATCACAAAGCTTTCTAACATATTATATGAGACTTTTTGAACTCATCATCTTGAATCTAGGATGAAACATGTTGTACCATGAAACAGATCATGTCTTCTTCTTAACATTTCTGATGACTTAAGAGTGACGATAATGGTTCCCAATCACTCCATTTATGGCCTTTCCCATTTTATTTCCTTTTCTAAATTTTTCCTCTTCTTTCTTCACTTCTCTACCATGATTCAATATTTAACATGGAAGTGGCTAGTTCATTGCATTCATGGAACTATTCCAAATCCTTTGTTAGTGTGTCTCATGATTTTCTTTTTCATTTTCTTGCAACCAATTTTTAAAATAATTCACTTAAACTTTTAAGAGCCCTAACACACTATTGCATTAAGATTCATCTTTCGTTGTAAATTGATTACCCCATAATGCTTCTATTCCTTGATTTTTGCAATGACACCTCCACTTTGCTCATTTCCATCTTAAATTCATTAGCAATACAATCAGTAAATATCTCATTCATTGTGAGATAGTGCTGGTTCTAAAAAGAAATAATTTCCTTAAGCTTTTCATTTAAATTAAGATTGTATAAGTTTTTTAAAAGCAATAATTTTTATAATAAATGTGTTCAACCTCATGCGCATCACACTTAATACTTTCCATACTTGTTATCACTTTTTTAGGATTTCACTATTCATTAATTAAATAAAATGAAATAATTGTAATGGACTCTCGACAATGCATAAGGAAATGGTCGAAATCATGCATATGAATATTTATGTTAGAAAAATTTACTTGAAAGTTTTCATCATGTCTTTCTTGGGTGCTCCAAAGGTTAATTACCTTATTACATTTTTTTAAGAGAACACAATGAAGGTTGTTTACGGATATTAAAGTTTTGTTTCCCTCTATGTTTTCCATATGATGGGAGTTAACATTGATACGTTTTAACAACCATGTTATAAAGGTTTTTAATAAAAGAACTACAAATGTTTTCCCTCTAATGTCCCAACTTGTAATATCAAGAAACTTAAGAAAGAAATCCACTTTGGGTTTTCAATATAAACAAGAATTCAATTTAAGTAATAGAGGACACATGGAAAAGCATACTTTGTTCTAACGTAGTACAGCATGATGTTCACACAATAGGTCTTAGTTGAATCCCAAAAATTGTAATATTCATGTAAAGTATTGCATATTTTGAGATTCTTGATAATTCATAGATTCTCACTTTAAAATTCTTGTTAACATTATATGTTTTTGTGGAGGATTTCAATAATGTAAATGCATAAGGCTGTTTTATTTTATTTTATCTAAACATGGATGTACTCCAATTTCCAATTAAAAAAATCTAATTAAGCACTTAAATGTTCCTTTTAATTGCAAGGCGGAAAAACTAGCGAAAGGGAGCCAACAATTACTTAGCTAAAGAGGCTTACATAACGCAGGGCTAAAATACGTTGAAATTGGATTATAGTACCAAATCACACTTATCCTATCATAACACTAATTCAATTTAATAATTAGTTTGGGCTCCACAAATAATGATTTAAGAAATTCATTTATTTCTACAAGACTTAAAATTCTTCCCAAGTCATCATAAATATATTGAAATTTGGGGATACCATTTAGTAAGTTTTGGCATGATTATTGTTTTAGAACATATACATTATTTTTTGAAGTCAATTAGAAATTTTTTCTTGTCATTAATATTACTTAAACAATTTTACTAATATAGACATACTCTCTATTATCCATCCTGGCCTTTGTATTTCAAATGTGATGTGTGTAGGAGTAGGATGAGAAAGAAGAGCTTAAATAAGAGATTAAGGATAAAGGAAGCCTGTATTTTAGAATGTAAATTTTTTGTATAATTCATATCATTATGTCAAATTCTTTGTTAGTGATTAGTTTACAATATAAATTGAGCTCCTCTCAAAATGTCACCTTTACATCACTTCTATTTGGCTTACATTAAATTACTTCAACTTAAATGATTTTATCTTTAATATATATTTGCTAAATTTTTAAATAACAATTTATAATGTTATTTTATTTAAATTGCAATTTTGTAGTAATTCCAAACATGGTCCCTTCATGACAAAACAAATATTATTAGTCTATTTTTAAAGAGCTCTATCCAATTAAGTACTAATTTCTATATTTTTATCTCATTTTTTCAAAATTTTGCTTTTTGTTTTTTAATACTATGTAATGGTAAATTTCAACTCATATAAACATTTACATAACTCTTATTTAGTTATATTATAGTACTTCAATTACTATACTTATATTTCAATTTATGTTTACTTATAATAAAAGTATAATGTTTTATTACTTATGATTATTTACTCTCGAAGCTTATATCAATCCTAAACAAGCTTTGATCGTGACAGGACAAATGCTAGATTGAACTTGACATTCTTTATTAATCAAATATTCATTTTTTTTTGATTAATTTTACTTTTTAGCAAGTTTTAGCAGATATTTTTATTTGTACCCTATTTGATAATTGATAATAGTACACCTAATCTTTTTAACTCCAAATCTTTTCTCCTTTCAGCTTCACATCATTTTGGTTTGGTTTTATTAAATTTATTCAATTAATCTCATTTTAGCTTTAGTATTTATTTAATTAATAGTGAAATATAACATATTTTTAATTAATTTTACTTGCTTGGTGATTCATAATAATTCTACATGAGATCTAATTGAGATGAAATAAATATTTTTGAGTTTGTAGAAGTAGCTCTATATAATTAAATATTCATTCTTAAATTTATAGATTTTTTCCAAGTATCATTACATGCTTTATGACACATTTGGATTCATGCCTTATTTGAATACCAACATTACCACATTTAGCCTCCTTAATATTTCAGAATGCAACTTTGTCAAATAATTTATCTCATTACTTGAATCTTTGTCCATAGATGTTGATGGAATTCTATGCAACTCAAGATTTCTTATTATGGAGCCAATACCTTGTTTAGATTTTCTTATACTATAATGCTTTATGCTGTCTTATTTTACCTTTCATAATATTTGCAAAAAACTAAAATAATACTCTGTTATTATTTTTTTATTTAATTTCACAATTAGTAATATCTTTAATTAAGGCCTAATAGAGGGT
>JAIUJO010001160.1:125000-130000 GCA_023846275.1 Vanilla planifolia
TTATTTTTCATCTTCTTCTTTGGCTTCTTCTTCTTCTTCTTACTCTTTCTCTTCTGATTCTTCTTCTTCATCGTCTATTTCTGTCTTATTCTTCATCTTCTACTTGTTTCGCACTTCTTTTACTTTTTTTTTCTTCTTCTTCTCCTTCTTCTTCCCCTTCTTCTACTTTTTGCTTTATCTTTCTAATTATTCCTCTCTCTCTTCTATTTCTCCTTCTTATTCTTCTCTTTCTCCTTCTTCTTCTCCTTCTTCTTCCTTGTCTCTTTCTTAATCTTCTTCTTATTCTCCTTTTTCTTCAACTTCTTTCTCTTCTCCTCCTTCATCTTCTTTATCTTCTTCTTTTTCTGTTCTTCTTCTTCTTTTTCTTCTTCTTCTTCTTCTTCTTCTTCTTCTTCCTCTTCCTCTTTCTCTTGTTCTTCTTCTTCTTCCTCTTCTCCTTCTTCTCTCTCTTCTTCTTCTTCTTCTTCTTTTTCTTCTTCTTCTTCTTCTTCTTCTAACACTTCTTCTTCTTCTTCTTCTCCTTCTTCTTCTTCTTTTTCTTCTTCTTCTTCTTCCTCCTCTTCTTTTTCTTCTTCTTCTTCTTCTTCTTCATTTACTTCTTCTTCTTCTTCTACTTTTTCTTCTTCTTCACCTTCATCTTCTTCTTCTTCTTCCTCTTCCTCTTCTTCTTCTTCTTCTTCTTATGCTTATTATTCTTCTTCTTCTTCATCTTCATGTACTTCTTCTTATTCTTCTTCTTCTTCTACTTCTGCTTCATCTTCATCTTCTTCATTGTCTTCTCCTTATTCTTATTCTCATTCCTCATCTTCTTTTTTAGCTTCCTCTTCGTCTTCTTCTTCGTCTTCCTCTTTTTCTTTTTCTTCTTCGTCAACTTCTTTGTCTTATTCTTCTTCTTCTACTTGTTTTGCACTTCTTCTTGTTCTTTTTCTTCTCTTTCTTCTTATTGCCTTTCTTCTTTGTTTTCTTTTTCTCCTTCTATTTATTCCTCTCCTTCTTCTTTTATTCTCTTTCTCCTTCATCTTCTCCTTCTTCTGCCTCGTCTCTTTGTCAATATTCTCCTGACTCTCCTTTTCTTCTTCTTCTCCTCCCCCTCCTCCTTCATCTTCTTCATCTTCTTCTTCTTCTTCTTATTCTTCCACTTCTACTCCTTCTTCTTCTTCTCCCTCTTATTCTTCTTCTTCTTCTCCTTTTCCTTCTCCTTCCAATGCCATCTTCTCCTCTTATTTCTTCTACTTCTTTTACTTGTTCTAGTCCTTCTCCTTCTCCTTCTTCTTCTTCTTCATCTTCTTCTTCTTCTCCTTCTTCTTCTCCTTCTTATTCTTCTTCTTCTTCAACATCTTTTCCATATTCTTAAATTGTTTCTTCTTCTTCTTCTACATCTTTTACCTTTTCTTCTATCTCTTCTTCTTCTTCTTCAACTTCTTCTTCTTCATATTCTTCTTCTTGTTCTTCTTCCTCTCCTCCTCCTCCCTCTTCATCATCTTCCCCTTCTTCTCTTTCTTTTACTCCTTCAGCCTCTCCTACTTCTCTTTATTTTTCTCCTACTTCTTCTCCTTCTCCTTCTCCTTCTTCTTTGCCTTCTTATTCTTCTTCTCTTTATTTTTCATCTTCTTCTTCTCCACCATCTCCATCTTCTTCTTCTTCTTCATATTCTTCTTTTTCTTCTTCCCCCTCTTCTACTTCTTCTTCTTCCTTCTCTTTTTTTTTTCCTTCTTCTTCTTCCCCTTCTTCTCCTTCTTCTTCTACATCTTCTACTTCTTCTTAAACTTCTTGTTCTTCTTCTTCTTCCTCTTCTTTTTCTCCTTCTTTTGTTGTTGTTGAGGTTCCTCTTCTTTTTCTTCTCTTTCTTCTTCTTCTTCTTCTTTTCTTCTTCTTCTCTGTCCATTCTTCCTCTTCTTTTTCATCCTCTTCTTCTTCTTCCTTTTCTTCTTCTTCTTCTTCTTCTTCTACAATTACTACTTCTATTTCTTTCACTTCTTCTTCAACTTCTTCTTCTCCTTCTTCTTCTTCATTTTCTTCTTCTTCTTCTTCTTCTTCTTCTTCTTTTTCTTCGTCAACTTCTTCATCATCATCTTCATCCTCTTCGTCAACTTCTTCATCATCATCTTCATCTTCTTCTTCTTCTTCTTCTTCTTCTTCTTCTTTTTCTTCTTCTACTTCCTTGTCGTCTTCTTCTTCTTGTTCTTCATCTTACTCTTCTTATTTTTCTTCTTCTACTTTTCTTCTTCTTCTTCTTCATCTTCTACTACTTCTTCTTCATTTACCTCTTCTACAACTTTTTCATCTGCATCACCTTCGACTTCTTCCTCAGCTTCTTTTTCTTCTTCAACTTCTTCTTTGTCTTCTTCTTTGTCTTTTCTTATTCTCATTCTATTTCTTCTTCTATTTCTTTTATTTCTACTTCTTCCTTTTATTCTTCTTCATCACCTTATTCTTCTTGTTCTCCTTCTACTACTTCTTTTCCTTCTCCATTTTCTTTTTCTTCTTCCTCTCTTTCTCTTTCTTCTCTTTCTTCTCCTTTTCCTTCTTCTCCTTCCATTCTTCTCTTTCTCCTTCTTCTTCTTCTTCTTCTTCTTCTTCTCCTTCCTCTTCTTCTTCTTCTCCTTCTTCATCTTCTTCTTAGTTCTATTCTTCTTCTGTCTTTTCCTCTTCTTCTTTTTCTTCATAATCTTCTTCTTCAACTACTACTACTTCTTCCTGTTCTAATTCTTCTTCTTCTTCTTCTTCTTCTTCTTCTTCTTCTACTTCTTCATACTCTTCTTCTTCTTCTCATTGTAATTCTTCTTCTTCTTCTTCTTCTTCATCTTCTTCTTCTCCTTCTTCTCATTTTTCCACTTCCTCTTCTTCTTCTTTTTCTTCTTCTCCATATCCTTCTTCTCCATATTCTTCCTCTCAAACTCCGTCTTCATCGTCTTCATCTTCTCCTTCTACTCCATCCTCTTTTGCCTTTTATTTTTCTTCTCCTACTTCATCTTCTTCTTCAACATCTTCGTCTTCTTCATCTTCTTCTTCTTCTTTTGCTTCTTAAACTTAGTCTTCTTCTTCTTCTTCTCCTTCCTCTTCTTCTTCTTCCCCTTCTTCCTCTTCTACTTGTTCCTCTTCTCCTCCTTCTTCTTCTACATCTTCTTCTTCTTCTTCTTCTTCTTCTTCTTCTATTTCTTCTTCTTCTTCTTCTTCTCTTTCTTCTTCTTCTTCTTTGCCTTCTTCTTCCTCTTCTTCTTCATCTTCTTTTCCTCTTTTTCTTCTTCTTCTTCTTTTTCTTTGCCTTCTTCTCCTTGTATCTCTTCTCTTTCTTCTTCTTCTTTTTCTTCTTCTTTTACTTCTTCTTCTTCTACTTCTCCTTCTTCTAATTCCAATTCAACTTCTTCTAATTCTCCATCTTTGCTTGCTTCTTCATCTTTTCTTTATTCTTCTTTTCCATCTTCTTGTTCATCTTCTCCTCCGCCTTCTACTTCGCCTTCTTCTTCTTCTTCATCTTCCTCTTTTACTTCTTCGTCTTTTTCTAGTTCCTCTTCTTCCTCCACCTCTTCCTCTTCTTCCTCAACTTCTTCCTCTTCTCTTTCTTCTTCTTCTTCTTCTTCTTCTTCTTCATTTTTTGATTCTTTTTCTACTACTTCATCTTCATCTTCTTTTGCTTCTTCTTCTTGTTTTACTTATTATTATTATTATTATTATTATTATTATTCATCTTCTTCTTCTTCTCCAACTCCTCCTCGATGTTCTCCTTTTTCTCTTTCTCCTTTTCCTACATCTTGTTCTCAGTCTTGTTCTTCTACTTCTTCTTCTTACTCTTCTTTTGATTCTTCTTCTCTTTTTTATTCTTCTTCTACTTCTCCTACTTCTTCTCCTTCTACTTGTCCTTCTTCTTCTTCATCTACTTTATTTTGCTTCTTCTTTGCCTTTTTCTCCTTCTTTTCTTTCTTTTTTTGTATCCTTATTCTTCTCTTTCTTCTCCTTCTTCTTCTCCTTCTTCTTCTTCATCTTCTTCTTTTTCTTCTTCCTTTTGTCATACTTCTCTTTCCTTCTCTTCTTCTTCTTCCTCCTCCTCCTCCCCTTCTTCTTCATCTTTTTCTTCTTCTTCTTCATCTTTTTCTTCTTCTTCTTCTTCTTATTCTTTGTCTTTTTCTTCTTTGTCTTCTTCTTCCACTTCTACTACTTCCTCTTCTTTTTCCTCTTCTTCTTCTTCATCTTCTTCATTTACTTCTACTTCTTCCACTTCTTCCTTTTCTCCTCCTCATCCTTCTCTGACTCTATCTTCTCTTTCTTCTCTTTCTCCTTCTTCTATTAATACCATTTCTTTCAATTCTTCTTCTTCATCTTCTCCTTCTTATTTTTCTTCTTCTTCTTCTTCTACTACCCCTAATTCTTCTCCTTCTTATCCTTCTTCTACTTCTTTTATGTCTTTGTCTTCTTCTTCTTCAACTTCTTCCTGTTCTCCTTCTTCTTTTTCTTGTTCATCTACTTCTTCTTCTTCCTCTTCTTCTTCGTCTTCTTCTTCTTCAACTTCGTCTTCTTCTACTTCTTCTTCTTCCTCTTCTTCTTCTTCTTCTCCTTCTTCTTCTTCCTTTTCTTCCACTTCTTCTTCTTCCTCCTCTTTCTCTTCTTCCTCTTCTTCTTTCTTTTCTTCTTCTTCCTCTTCTTCAACATTTTCTTCTTCTTTTTCTTCTTCTTCTGCTACTCCTTTTTCTTCTTCTTCTTCTTCTTCTTCTTCTTCTTCTTCTTCTTCCATTAATACAACAGCATCTTCTTCTTCTTCTTTTTCTTCCTCTTCTTCTTCTTTTTCCTCTTCTTGTTGTTTTTCTTTATCATCTTCTCTTTCTTCTTCCTCTTGTTCTTTTTCTTCTTCTTCTTCAACATCATCATCATCACCTTCTTCTTCGTCTTCTACTTCTTCTTCATCTTCATCATCTTCTTCTTCTTATACTACTTCTTCATCTTCTTCTTTTTCTTCTTCTTCTTAATCTTCTTCTTCTTCTTCTTCTTCTCCTCCTCCTTATACT
>JAIUJO010001160.1:145000-157500 GCA_023846275.1 Vanilla planifolia
TTCTTCTTCCTCTTCTTCTTCATCATCTTCTTCTCCTTCTCCGTCTTCTTTTTCTCTTACTTCTCCAACTACTCCTCCATCTTTTTCTTCTCCTTCATCTCCTTCTTCTTCTTCTTCTTCTCCTTCTTCTACTTCATCTTATTTTTCTTTTTCTACTTCTTCTTCTTTCTCTTCTACTTCTTCAACTTCTTCTTATATTGCCTCTTCTTCTTGTTGTTCTTCTTCTTCAACTTCTTTTTCTTGTACTGCATCTTCTTCTACCTCTTCTTCCTCTTCATCCACGTCTTCCTCTTCTTTCACATCTTCTTCTTCTTCTTCTACTTCCTCTTCTTCTTATTCTTTTTCTCCTTCTTCTTCTTTCACCACTTGTACTTCTTATTCTTCTCCTTCTTCTTCACCACTTGTACTTCTTATTCTTCTCCTTCTTGTTCTTCTTCTTCATCATCATCATCATCATAATCTTCTTCTTCTTCTTTGCCTTCTTCTTCTTCTTCCTCTTCTTCCTCTTCTTCTTCTTCCTCTTCTTCTTCCTCCACTTCTACCTCTTCTTCTTCTTCTTCTACTACTACTATTGTTTCTACGACTACTATAACTACTTCAACTTCTTCTTCTTCTTCTTCTTCATTTTCTTCTTCTTCATCTTCATGTTCATCTTCATGTTCATCTTCTCCTCCTTCTTCTTCTTCTTCCCCTAATCTCACTTCATGTTCTTCCCCTTGTTCTTGTTGTTCTTCTTCTTTTTCTTCTTCTTCTCCTTCTTCCTCTTCTTCTTCTTCTAATTCTTCTTTTTCTTCTTTTTCTTTCTCTTCTTCTTCTTCTTCTTTTTCTTCTTCTTCTACCCCTTCTTCTTCTTTTTGTTCTTCTTCTTTTGCATCCTTGCCTTCTTTCTCATCTTCCACTTTTTCTTCTTGTTATTCTTCCTCTTCCTCTTCTTCTACTTCCTCTTCTTCTTCTTCTTCTTCTTCTTCTTCTTCTTTTTCTTTTTCTCCTTCTCCTTTCTCTCTTTCTTTTATTTGTACTTCTTAGCCATCTTCTCGATGTTCTCTTTCTTCTTCTTCAGCTTCTTCCCCTTCTTCCTCTTCTTCTTCTTCTTTTCTTCTCCCCCTCCTCCTTCTTCTTCTTCTTCTTCCTCTTTTGTATCCTGATTTTCTTCTTCTGCATTCGCTACTTCTGCTTCTTCTTCTTCTTCTTCTTTTCTTCCTCTTCTTCTTCTTCTTCTTCTTCTCCTCCTCCTCCTTCTTCCTATTCTTCACCTCTTTCTACTTCTCCTTCTCCTATTTATCCTTCTTTTCTTTCTACTTCTTGTCCTTCTTCTCCATCTTCCCTTTCTTGTTTATCTCCTTCTTCCTCTTCTTCTTCTTCTTCTTCTTCTTCTTCTTCTGCTTCACTATCATCTTCTTCATTCCTCTTCTTCTTCTTCTTCTTTGTGTCCTTTTTCACTTCTTCTCTTTAATCTTCTTCTAATTCTTCTCCTTCTCCTTCTTCTCCTTCTTCTCCATCTTCTACTTCTTCTTTTTCTTCTACTTCTTCTTCTACTTCTTCTTCATCTTCTTCTTCCTCTCCTTCTCTCCTTTGCCCCTTCTTTTCCCCTTTCTCCTCTTTCTCTATCTTCTCCTTCTTCTCTTTCTTCTTCTTGATGTTCTTCTCGTTCTTTTCCTTCCTCTTCACCTTCTTCTTCTCCATCTTCCTTTCCTTCTTTATCTAATTCTTGTTCTTTTACTTCATCTTATTATTCTTCTTCTTCTTCTTCCTCTTCAACTTTTTCAACTTCTTCTTCTCGTTCTTTTTCTTCTTCTTCTTCCTCCTCTGTCCACTTCTTCTTTTTCTTCTTCTTCTTCCTCCTTCTTTTTCTTTTACTTCTTCTTCTTATTCTTCTTCCTCTTCATGTTCTTCTTCTTACTCATCCTCTTCTAGTTGCTCTTCTTCACCCTCTTCTTCCTCTTCTTCTTCTTCTTCTTCTTCATCTTTTATTACTACTAATATTTATATTACTACTACAACTACTACTACTTCTACTACTGCTAGTACTACTATTTCTTCTTCTTCTTCTTCTTCTTGTTATTATTCTTCTTCTTCATCTTCTTCTTTTCCTTCTTTTTCTACTTTTTCTTCTTCTTTCTTTTCTTATTCTTCTTATTCTTCTTTTCTATCTTCCTTCTATTTTTTGTATACTTCTTCTACTTGATCTTCTTCTTCTTCTTCTTCTTTTTCTTCATCTTCTCCTTCTCTTTCTTTCTCCTTCTTTCTCCTCCTTCTTCTCCATCATTTTCTTCTCTTTTCCCCTTCTTCTTCTTCAACTCCTTTTTCTTCTTCTTCTTCTACTTATTCTTCTTCTTCTACTTATTCTTCTTCTTTTCTTCTTCTTCCACTTCCTCCCCTTCCTCTTTTTCTTCCTCATCTTTTTCCTATCTTTCTTCTTCTTCATCATCTTCTTCTTTGACTTCTTCTCTTTCTTCTTGTCTTCTTCTACTTGTTGTTCTTCTTCTCCTCCTTCTCCTTCTTCTCCCTCTTTTCTTTCTCCTACTTTGCCTTCTTCTTCTCCTTGATCTTCTTTTTCATCTTCTTCTTTTTCTTCTTCCACTTCTTCTATTTCTTATTTCTCTTCCACTTCTTCTTCTTCTTCCCCTTCTTCCTCTTCTTTTTCTTCTTCTTCTTCTTCTTATTCTTCTTATTCTTCTTCTTATACTTCTTTTTGTTTTTCTTCCTCCTCTTCTTCTACTTCTTTGTCTTTTTCTTCTTCATCTTCCTCTTCTTTTTCAATTTCTTCTTTTCCTCCTCCTTCTCCTTCCCCATCTTCTCATTGTTCCCTTTCTCTATCTTCTCCATCTTCTCCTTCTTCCCCATCTTTTTATTCTTCTTCTGCTCCTTCTTCTTCTTATTATTATTATTATTCCCCTTCTTCTGCCTCTTCCTATTCTTCCTCTTCCACTTCTTCTTTTTCTGCTTCTTCTCTAATTCTTCTTCTCTATCATTTTCTTCATCTTCTTCTTCTGCTTCTTCTCTTCTTCTTCTTCATCTTCTTCTTCTTCTTCTTTTTCTTTTCTTCATCTTCATCATCTTCTTCTTCTTTCTCTTCTTGTTCTCTTTCTCCACCTCCTTTTCTTTTTCTCTTTCTTCTTCTCCTTCTTCCCCTTTTTCTTCTTCTTCTTCCACTTCTTCTTTTCTTCTTCATCTTCTACTTATCCTTCTCCTTCTTCTTCCTTTTCTTCTTCTTCTTCTTCTACTACTTCTCCTTCTTTTTCTTATCCTTCTTCTCCATCTCCTTCTCCTTCTTCTCCTCCTCCTTCTCCTACTACTCTTTATTCTCCTTCTCCTTAAACTCCTTCTCTTTCTCCTCCTTCCTCTTATCCTTCTCCTTCTCTTCACCTTCTATTTCTTCTTCTTCCTCCTCCTCCTCTTCTTATTCTTCTTCTTGTTCTTCTAATTCTTCAATTTTTTCTTTTTCTTTTTCATCATCTTCTTCTTCCTATTCTTCTTCTTCTTCATGTTCTTCTTCCTCATCATCATCTTCTTCTTCTTCTTCTTCTTCTTCCTCCTCCTCCTCTTCTTCTTCTCTTTCTCTTTTTTCTCTTTTTTCTTCACCTTCTTCTCCTTCATCTCCATCTTCTCCTTCTTCCTCTCCTTCTTCCCTATTTGTTCTTCTTCTTGTTCTTACTCCCCTTCTTCTTCTCCTTCTTTTTCTCCTTCATCTTCTATTCCTTCTTTTGCTCCTTCTTCTTCTCCTTCTTCTTCTTATTCTTCTTCTTCTTCTTCTTCTCTCATACTTCAAATTCTTCTCCTTCTTCTTTCATCGTTATTCTACTTCTTCCTCTTCTTCTTCTTCTTCTTCTTCTTCCACTTCTTGTTGTTGTTCTTATTCTTCTTCTTCCTCTTCTTATTCTTCGTCATCATCATCTTCCTCTTCCTCCTCTTCTCTTCTTCTGCTTTTGCTTCTTCTTCTTGTTCTGCTTATTCTTCCTCCTCCTCCTCTTCTTGTTCCTCTACTACTACTTCTTCTTCTTCCTCTACTTCGTCCTCTTCATATTCTTCTACTTTTCTTCTTCAATTTCTTCTTCTCCTACTTCTTCTTCTTCTTCTTCATATTCTTCTTCTTCTACTTCTATTTCATTATCTTTTTCTTCTTCTTCTTCTTTTTCTTCTTCTTCTTCTTCATCTTCTTCTTCTTCTTCTTTTTCTTCTTCATCATCATCTTCTACTTCTTCTTCTAATTCATCTCCTTCTCCTTCTCCTTTTCTCTTTCTTCTCTTTCTCTTTTTACTCCTTCTTCTTCTTCTTCTTCTTCTTCCCCTTCTTCTTCTTGTTCTTCTTCTCCTTCTTGTTTTGCTTCTTAAATTACTTCTTCTTTTCCTTCTACTCCTTATTCTTCTTCTTCTTCTTCTTCTTCTACTTCTTCTCCTTCTTCTTCCTAATTGTACTACTTCTTCTACTACTACTTCTTCTTCTACTTCTACTTCTTCTTTCTCTTCTTTTTCTTGTTCTTTTTCTTTTTATTCTTCGTCCTACTTTTAGCTTCTTCTTCTCCTCCTTCTTCTTCGACTTCCTCCTCTTCTACTGCTTCGTCTTCTTCCTTTTTCTCTTCTTCAACTACTTCTTCTTTTTCTTCTTCTTCTTGTTCTTGTTCTTCTTCTTCTTCTTCTTCTTCTTCCACTACTTCTTCTTCTTCTTCCTCCTCTTCTTCTTCTACCTCTTCTTCTTCCCCTTCTTCTTCTTCTTCCTCTTCTTCTTCTTCTTCTTCTTCTTCTTCTCCTCCTCCTCCTCCCTTGTCCTCCTCCTTCTTCTTCTTCTACATTTTCTTCTTGTTCATCATTTTCTTCTTCTCTTCTTTTTCTAGTTCTTGTTCTATTTCTTCTTCTTCTTCTTCTACTTTTCTTTCTCCTCCTACTTCTACTCTCTCCTCCTCCTTCTTCTTCTTCTTTCACTTCTTCTTCTTCTTCTACATCTTCTTCTTCTCTTTCTCCTTCTTTTTCTACTTCTTCTTCCTCTACTTCTTCTTTTTTGTCTTCTCTTTCTTCTCCATCTCTTTCTCCTTCTTCTCCTCCTCCTCCTACTATTTATTCTCCTTCTCTTTATACTCCTTCTCTTTCTCCTCCTTCCTCTTCTCCTTCTCCAACTTCTTCTTCACCTTCCAATTCTTCATCATCATCATCTTCTTCTTCTTCTTTTCTTCTTGTTCTTCTAATTCTTCAATTTCTTTTTTTTCTTCTTCTTCTACATCCTCGTTTTCATCTTCCTATTTTTCATCGTCATTTTCTTCTTCATCAACTTCGTCTTCTTCTTCTTCTCTTTCGCCTTCTAGTCCTCCATCATCTCCTTCTTGTTCTCCTTCTTCCCCTGTTTCATCTTCTTCCTCTTCTTCTTCTCCTTCGTCTTCTTCTTAATCTTCTTCTATTTCTTCTTCTGCTCCTTCTTCTCCTTCTTCTTCTTCTTCTTCTCTTATACTTCTACTTCCTCTCCTTCTTTCAACATTCTTCTACTACTTCTTCTTCATGTTCTTCTTCTTCCTCCTCTTGTACTTGTTCTTGTTCTTCATCTTCTTCTTCTTATTCTTCATCATCATTATCTTCCTGTTCTTCCTCTTCTCCTCTTCTTCTTCTTCTACTTCTTCTTCTTCTTCTTCCTCTTTTTCTTCTTCTTGTTCTTCTACTACAACTACTTTTTCTTCTTCCTCTTCTTCTTCTTCTTCTTCTTCTAATACTACTTCTACTTCTTCTTCTTCTTCTTCTTCTTCTTCTAATTCATCATCTTCTTCTTCTTCTTCTTCTTCTTCTTTTCCTTCTTCTTTTTCTTCTTGATCTTCATCTTTTGCTTCATTTTCTTCTTTTCCATGTTCTTCTTCCACTTCTTCTTCTTCCTTTTCTCCTTCTTCTTCTTCTTCTTACTCTTCTTATTCATCATCACCATCTTCTTCTTCATCTAATTCATCTCCTTCTCCTTCTTCTCTTTCTTCTATTTCTCTTTCACTTCTTCTTCTTCTTCTTCTCATTCTTTCCCTTCTTCTTCTATTTCTTCTTCATCTCCTTCTTCTTCTACATCTTTAATTATTTCTTCTCCTTCAACTTCTCCTTATTCTTCTTCTTCTTCTCCTTCTTCTTCTTTTACTTCTCCTTATTCTTTCCTAATTGTTCCACTTCTTCTTCTTCTACTTATTCTTCTTCTTCTACTTTTACTTCTTCTTCTTCTTCTTTTTCTTGTTCTTGTTATTTTTCTTTTTCTTCTTCATCCTACTTTTCTCTTCTTCTTCTCCTCCTTCTTCTACTTCTTCCACTTCTACTACTTCATCTACTTAGTTTTCTTCTTCTTCATCATCATCATCATCATCATCTTCTTCTTCTTCTTCTTGTTCTTCTTCTTCTCCCTCTTATTCTTCTTCTTCTTCTTCTTCTTCTTCTTCCTCTTCTTCCTTATCATCCACTACTACTACTCTAATTCTTCTTCTTCTTCCTCTACTTCTTCCCCTTCTTCTTCTTCTTCTTCTCCTTCTTCTCTTTCATCTCGTTCTTCTTGTTCTTGTCCTTCTACTTCTTCTTGCTCCTCTTCTTCTTCTTCCTTCTCTTCTTCTTCCTCTTCATTTTCTTCTTCTTCTTCTCCCACTCCTCCTCCTTCTTCTTCTTCTATGTATTCTTCTTATTCTTCATCTTCTGCATCTCTTCTTCTTTTTGTTCTTCATCTTCTTCTTCTTCTTGATCTATTTCTTCTTCTTCTTCTTCATCATCTCCTTCTTCTCCTTCTTCTCTTTCTCCTTCTCCATCTTCTTCTTCTTCATCTTCATCTTCTTCTTCTTCATGTCATTCTCCTTCTTCTCTTTGTTCTTCTTCTTCCCCTTCTACTTCTTCTTCTTCTTCTTCTTTGTGCTCTTCTTTGTCTTCTTTTTTTTCTACTTCTTTTCCTTCTTCAGTCCTTGTAATTCTACTTCTTCATCTTCTACATCATCATCATCATCTTGTTCTTCTTCGTCCTCCTCTTCTTCTTATTCTTCTTCTTCTTCTTCTTACTCCTCTTCTTCCTCTTCATCATCTTCTTCTTCTTCTTCTTTTTCTTCTTCTTCTTCTTCTTCTTCTTCTTCTTCTTCTTCCTCCTCTTCCTCTTTTATTTCTTCTTTCTTCATCTTCCTCTTCTTCTTGTTCTTCTTCTTTTTATTATTCTTCATCTACTTCTTCTCCTTTCTCTTCTTCTTCTACTTTTTCTTCTCTTTCTCCTCCTTCTCCTTCTTCTCCTTCTTCTCCAACTTCTTCTATTGGTTCTCCTTATTCTTCGTCTACTCCTTCTTCATCATCATCATCATCTTCTTCTTCTTCTTCTTCTTCTTCTTCTCCTTCTTCTTCTTTTGCTTATTCTTCCTCTTCCTCCTCTTACTCATCTTCCTCTTCTTCTTCTTCTTCTTCTTCTTCTCCTTCTCCTTCTTCATTTCTCATTCTTCAAGTTCTTCTTCTTCATCATCATCATCATCTTCTTCTTCTTCTTCTTCTTCTCCATCGTCTTCCTCTTCCTCTTCTTCTTCTTCTTCTTCCTACACTTCTTCTCGTTCCTCTTCTTTTTCTTTTTTTTGTTCTTGTTCTTCTTCCTTTTCTTCTTCTTCTTCATCTTCACTCTTCTTCCTCTTCTTTTTCCTCGGCTTCATCTTCCTCTTCTCCTTCTTTTTCTTGTTCTTCACCTTCTTCTTCTTCCTCTTCATTGTCATCTTCTCCTTATTTTTCTTCATCTACTTCTTCTACTTCATCTTCTTCTTCTGCTTCTTCTTCTACTTCTCAATTTTCATCAACTTCTTCAACATCATCGTCATCTTCTTCTCCATTCTTGTCCTCGTCCTCTTCATCTTCTTCCTCTTCTTCCTTTTCTTCTTCCCCTTCATCTTCTTTTTCTTCTTTTTGTTCTTATTCTTCTTCCTCTTCTTCCTCTTCTTCTTCATTTCCTTCATTTTCTTCTTCTCCATTTTCCTCTCCTTCTTGTTCTTCTTCCTTTTCTTGTTCCTCACCTTCTTCTTCATCATCTTCTACCGCTTCTTCGTCTTCTTCTTCTTCTTCTTTTTCTTCATCTACTTCTTCTTCATCTTCTTTTTCTGCTTCTTCTACTTTTTCATTTCCTTCTACTTCTTCTACATCTTCTTCTTTGCCTTTATCTTCTTCGTCGTCTTCATCTTCCACTTTGTCTTCTTCCTACTACTCGTTCTCCTTCTTCTCTACATCCTTGTCTTACTTCTCCTTCTACTTCAACTCCATTTTCTCATTCACCTCCTTCCTCCTCCCCTTCTCCCTCTTCTTTTTCTTCTCCTTCTTCCTCTTGCTCTTGTTCTTCTTCTTCTTCTTCCCCTTCTTCTTCTAATTCTCCTTTTTCTTCTATTTATTTTTCTTCTTCATCTTCCCCTTCTTCTTTTACTTTTCTACATCTTCGTGTTTTTCTTCCTCTTCTTCCTCTTCATCTTCTTCTTCATCATCTTTCTCTTCTTTTTCTTCTTCTTGGAGTTCTTCTCCTACTTCTTTTTCACTTTTTTCTCTTTCACCTACATCTCGACCTTATCCATGTTCCCTTTCCTCTTCTTCTCACTCTTCTCCTTCTTCTTCTTCTTCTTGTTCTTCTTCTCCTTCTTCTTCTCTTTCTTCTTCTTCTTCTTCTCCTTCTATTTTTCTTCTTCTCCTTCTTCATTTCCTTCTTCTTCTTCTTCTTCTTCTTTTTCTTCTTCTTTTCCTTCTTATTATTGCAGTACTCCTTCTTCTTTACTCATTCTTCTACTTCTTCTTCCTCTTCCACTTCACCTTTTTCTTCTTCCTCTTCTTCTTCTTCTTCTTCTTTATCTTCTTCTTCTTCTCTTCCTCTTCTTCTTCTTCTTCTTCTTCTTCCTGTTCTTCTTCTTCTTCTTCTTCCTCTGTCATGTCTTTTGCATTATCACCTTCTTCTTTTTATCCTTCTTTTTCTTTTTCTTCTTCTTCTTCCACTCCTTCCTATTCTTCCTCCTCTTTTTCTCTTTTTTCTTCTTCTTCTACTTCTTTTTCACCATCTTCTTTATCTTTTTTTCTTGTTCATGTTATTCTTCCTCTTCTTATACTCCTTCTTCTTCTTCTTCTTCTTCTTCTTCTTCCTCTTCTTCTTCATCTTCTTCTTCTTCTTCTTGCTCATCATCTTCTTCGACTTCTCCTTCCCCTTCTCTTTCTTCTTCTTCTACTCTTTCCCCTTGTTCTCCTTCTTCTCCATCTTCTCCTTCTCTTTCTTCCCCTTCTTCTTCCACCTCATCTTCTTCTTCTTGTTCTTCTTCTTCTCCTTATTCTTCTTCTTCTTCTTCTTCTTCTTCTTCTTCTTCTTTTACTTCTTCTTTCATTTCTTATCATTCCTTCTCTTTTTCTCCTTCTTCTTCTTCTTCTTTATCTTTTTTTCTTGTTCTTCTTGTTGTTCCTCTTCTTCAACTTCTTCTTCTTCTTCTTCTTCTTCTTCCACTTCTTCTTCTTCCTCTTCTTCTTCTTCTTCTTCATCATCATCAACTTCTTTTTCTTCTTCTCTTCTCCTTCCCCTACTCCTTTATCTTCTCTTTCCCATTCTTTTAATTCTTCTCCTTCTTCTCCATCTTCTTCCTCTCTTTCTTCTCCTTCCTCTTCTCTTACTCCATCTTCAGCTTCTTCTTCTTCTTCTTCTTCTCCTTTATCATCATCATCTTCTTCTTCTTCTTTTTCTTCTTCTTCCACTTCCTTATCTTCCTCTTCTTCCTCTTCTTCTTCTTCTTCTCTTTCTTCTCCTTCTTCTTTTTGTCTTCTTCTTCTTCTACTACTACTACTACTACTACTTCATCTCCTTCTTCTTCTTCTTCTTCTTCTTTGTCCTCCTCAATGCCTTCTTCTTCTTCTTCTTTCCTTCCTTATTCTTTTTGCTCTTCTTCTTGTTCTTCTTGTTCTTCCTCTTTTTCTTCATCCTCTTCTTCTTCTTGTTCTTCTTCTTCCTCCTCCTCCTACTCCTCTTCTTCTTCTTCCTCTTCTACCTCTTTTTGCTCTTCTTCTTCTTCGTCATCTTCCTCTTCTTCGTTTTCTTCTTCTTCCTCTTCTTGTTCTTCTTCTACTACTACTACTTCATCTTGTAATTCTTTTTCTTCTACTTCAAGTTTTCATCTTCTTCTTCTTCTTCCTCTTCTTTTTCTTCTTCTTCTTCTTCTCCCTCTTCTACTACTCCTACTTCATCTCCTTCATCTTCTTCTCTTTCCCCTTCCTATCCTTCTTCTCATTCTTCTCATTGTCTTTCTTCTCCTTCATCTTCTTCCTCATCTTCCTCTTCTCCTTCTTGCCCTTCTTCTTCTTGTCGTTCTTCTCCTTCTTCTTCTTCTTTCCCTTTTCTTTTTCTCTATCTTCTTCTTCTTCTTCTTTTGCTTCTTCTCCATCTTCTTCAACTTCTTCTTCTCATTCTTTTCTTCTTCTTGTTCCTTTTCTTCTTCTCCTTCTTCATGTTCTTTGACTTTTTCATGTTCTTCATCTTCTCTTTTTTCTTCTTCTTCTTCCTCTTCTTCTTCTTCTTCTTCTTCTTCTTCTTCTTTTTCTTCTTCATCTTCTTCTACTTCTTCATCATCATCATCATCTTCTTCTTCTTCTTCCTCTTCCTTTCTTGTACTTCTTCTTCCACTTTTTGTTGTTCTTCTTCTTTTTCCTCTTCTTCCTCTATTTCCTTTTCCCTTTCTTCTTCTTCTTCCTCTTGAAAATATTTATATTATTATTATTATTACTATTGTTATTCTTTCTTCTTCTTCTTCTTCTTCTTCTTCTTCTTTTTCTTCTTCTTCTACTTCTTCTTCTTCTTCTTCTTCTTCTTCATCTTCTTCTTCTTCTTCCTCCTCTTCTTCTTCTTCCTCCTCTTCTTCTTCTTCTTCTACTTCATCTTCCTCTTATTTTACTTTTTCTTCCTGTTCTTTTCTCCTTCTTCTTTTTCTTCTTTTTCAGTTTCTTCTTCTTCTTCTTCTTCTTCTTCTTCTTCTTCTTCCTTTTCCTGCTCTTCTTCATCTTCTACTTCTTGTTTCTCTTATTTTTCTTTTTCTTCTACTTCTTCTTCTTCTCCTTTTTCTTCTTCTACTTCTTCTTCTTCTTTTTCTTCTTCCTCTTATTATTCTTCCTCTTCTTTTCATTCTTCTACTTCTTCATCTTCTTCTTCTTCTTCTTCTTCTTCTTCTTCTTCTATTGCTTCATCATCGTCATTTTGGTTCTCTTCTTCTTCTTCTTCTACTTCTTCTTATACGTATTCTTCTTTGCCTTCTTCTTTTTTATCTTTTTCTTCTTCTCCATATCCTTCTTCATCTTCTTCTACTTCTTCTTCTACTTCTTCTTCTACTTCTTCATCATCTTCTTCTTCTCCTCCTTTTCCTTCTCCTTCTTTGCCTTCTTCAGCTTTCCCTCTTTCTCTTCTTTCTTTGTTTTCTCCTTCTTCTCTTTCTTCTTCTTGATTTTCTTCTTCTAGTTTTCCTTCTTCTTTTCCTTCTTCTTGTCCTTCTTCCTTTCCTTCTTCTTTTTCTAATTATTCTTCGTATCCTTCTTCCACTTCATCTTATTCTTCTTCTTCATCATCATCATCATCATCTTCTTCTTCTTCCTCTACTTCAACTTCTTCTCTTCTTCTTCATCTTCTTCTTCTTCTTCTTTGTTCTTCTCACTCTTATTCTTCTTCCTCCTATTCTTCCACTTCTACTTCTTCTTCTTCTTCTTTTAGTTCTTCTTCTCATTCTTCAACTTTTTATTCTTTCTCATATTCTTCTTCTTGTCCTTCTTTGCCTTCTTGTTCCTCTTCTTCTTCTTCTTCCTATTCTTCTTCTTCTTCTTCTTCTTCTTCTTCTTCTTCTACTACTACTACTACTACTACTACTACTATACTACTACTTACAACTACTACTGCTACTAGTACTACTACTTCTTCTTCTTGTTATTCTTCTTCTTATTATTATAATTATTCTTTGAGTTCTTATGCTTCTTTATATTCTTCTTATTTTTCTTAATCTTCTTCTTTCTATTTTTTGTATTATTCTTCTTCTACTTCTTCTTCTTCTTCTTCTTCTTCTTCTACATCTTCTTCATCATCTTTTACTTCTTCTTCGCCTTCTTCTTCTTCTTCTTCTGCTACTTTTTCTGCTTCTTCTTTTCCTACAACTACGTCTTTGCCTTCTTCTTTATCTATTTCTTCTTCTTCTTCTTCTTCTTCTTCTTTGCATTCTTCCCCATCTTCTTCTTCGTCTTCTTCTTCACTTCTTTTTCTTCTTCTTCGTTTTTCTCCTTCTTCTAAAACTCCTCCAACTCCTCCTTCTTCTCTACCTCCTTATCTTACTTCTCCCTCTTCTCCTTCTTCTTCAACTCCATCTTCGCTTTCTCCTCCTTCATCTTCCCCTTCTCTCTCTCCTTGTTCTTCTCCTTCTTCTTGTTCTTATTCTTCTTCTTCTTCCTCCTCCTCTTCTTCTTCTTTCAATTCTCCTTTTTCTTCTTGTTATTTTTCTTCTTTTTATTTTTCTTCTTTGCCTTTTTCTTTTTCTTCTTTTTCTTCCACTTCTATTT